>CAJUYH010001649.1:47124-87492 GCA_910591685.1 Galerucella tenella
TCCCATCACAATTATAATATTTATTGTTACATCCACGAACTACACACACAATACCCGTTTTCTTCTTTTTAATGGTATCCATTGCGAAAAATTGCTTATAAACTATGAAAATAATACCGAAAACCCGTAAAAATATAAGCTGTAATAAATAATTCGATTCGCAAATTCACCACTGGCACTTTAGTTGGATCGCAGCACAGCACTGGCCGCCTGATGAGATACTCATCCGAACGACGTTGTAGGTCACAGAGAGCTCGGCAGTGAAACGTCACGAGATAACATACTGGTTCGTTCCTATACTGTGATGCCACTATCAGTTCAGATTTGAAACAGCAGCAAACCCATTCAGAACGATAGTTTATCATGCCACCATCAGTTCCAGCACTATGGCGTACATTTTTTCTTGTGCAGAAAAGCGCAGTGGAAAACTGAACATTTTATTTTCCACCCCCTAAAAATGTGATGAAACTGTACGCCGTTTGTTACATTTCATCGTAGAACCATAGGAGATCGATCGAGACTCAATGTCGTTCAAAAATAATCGTTCGGAAAATCTAGGAAAATTTTTGAAAACTCTTATTTTCTACCCTCTAAAAAGGAAATTTGAAACTGTACGGCATTTGTTTTTGTATATTAAACAACACATAAATAAATATTTGACAGTAGTGCCGTACAAAAAAAAGTGAAAAGCCTTGGGACATTTTTTGGAACTTTAGTTCTTTACGCCAGGTTATGTTTGAGCGACCAGGGGTCGCGATGCAAAAGATCTGACCGTTACGCGTTACGTTACGCTACGTTATGTTACATTGCTTCGTTATGTGTCTTGCTTTTGCGTGCTTGTGCCTCCTTAGTCTCTCTCTCGTTTACGAAGCAGCGATTCATAATAATAAATATGCTCCTACCCGGATTCGAACCCGGGCCGCCCGCGTGCAATGCGAGCATTCTAACCACTGAACCACCGATGCTATATTGAAATTCTATGCAAAGCTGGTATTCGCAATGCTAGTGATCTACTTGAATTTGTTCGGATAAATTTTTACTATTATTTCCATAATTTTTTTTGCGCGATTAAGGGGTCTAGCTACTTTTCGAAATACAGAGTGTTGAAATTTTGAAAACTTGAATGTTTTAATTCGATAACTTTGAAATGGATGGATAAATTGATTTGACATTTGGCAGGTAGTTTTTAAATGTAAAAGGGCATATTTTGAAAGAAATTGTAGTTTGTGCAACTAGTGTGGATATGATGGCCATATCGCACGAGGACGAAGATGGAGCACGACGCCGTAGGCGGAGTGCTCAATCGTTCAAGTGCGATATGGACAATCCACACGAGTCGAGCAGCATATTTTTTCTACGACCCACTTAGGAAAAAATCTAGAAAATTAAAATTTCTATAAACTGTAATATAACTTCAAATTAAAAATTTTACAATTCAATTTCATGTTTCCACTAATTTTATGGTAAACGAATGTCCAATTTTTATAATGCTACGGTTTCCTTTTTTAAATATACGATGCTGTTATAAGTAGATGTTGCTAGTCGGACTTCCTCATGGAGGGTACGGTACCATTATCTATTCAATAATAATGAATATTCTGCTAAATATTTCAAACGTCTACCTGTTGTCGTTATTAATATCAAGCAGAATGATTATTTAAAAATAAAATTAACAATAAAAAAAAATTCCTCACGGGGAATCGAACCCGGGTTTACCGCGTGAGAGTCTGGTGTGCTTACTACTCAACCACCAAAGAATATGTAAATTGTTTATCTATAACGTCAGATGTATTACATAACTTTTGCTTAAAAGGAACTGAAGTTCCTACCGTGTGTCCCGCGACACGTTCTACCTTTTTTTTCCGAGGTTTTCCTACTCAAAATCTGGTAGAACAAATGCCGTAAATTTTCAGATGATATTGTTTGAGTAGGAAAATCTTGGAAAATAAGAAATTTGCCACGGCTTTTCACACAACTTTTTTTGTATGGCACTACTGTCATATATTTTTTTATGTGTTGTATAATCTACAGAAACAAATGCCGTACAGTTTCGAATCACCTTTTGAGAGGGGAGAAAATGAGACTTTTCAAAAAATTTCCTAGATTTTCCGAACGACTATTTTTGAACGTTATAGAGTCTGGACCGATCTCCTATGATTCTACTATCAAATGTAACAAACGGCATACAGTTTCATCACATTTTTAGTTTCAGTTTTCCACTGCGCTTTTCTGCACAAGAGAAAATGTACGCCATAGTGCTGGAACTGATGGTGGCATGATAAACTATCGTTCTGAATGGGTTTGCTGCTGTTTCAAATCGCGACACTTTTTTCCCCATGGGCTCATAGTCTATTAGGTTTGGAGAAATAGATCGACGTTGAATAATGAGGGAAAAAAAGAGCAGTGAGTGAAACACTTTTGTGGTATTCGCCTTGTTTTTGCCATGTTTTTCCACTTTGTTGGTCAACATTAAGCATAAGGAAGAAATGTAAATTGAATTTTTAAATTCAAAAGTAAATATAAATCTTCAAAATGTTATGAATTCCCTTTCATTTGAGACGAATAAAAATGTATGTAGAATATCCCTTCAGTTTTTGTTCCTACAAAATATACTCGTGTCTCCCCGGGCTATCTATATTGATATATAAATAAATAACAAAATATTGACAATCATTTGAATATGTAAAGATTGTCTTTTGACATCGTTTTATCCCATTTTTATATTCATAAGAGATTTCTTGGATACATATAGAGTATTTTATGATTCAACAAATGTATTAAGCCTTTGAAATATCACAAAATACAATGCAGTTCAAATAACATGTCAATAACATCTTATTACTTATTTAAAATGGCCTGTAATATTAGTTTTATTTTGCTCTCTAGATTAAACATATGAAAGGGCACAATCGCTTTTTACGTCAAATAATATGTGCTATGAATCACCAATGAATATAAGAATATTGGAAACAAAATTAGATCCCTGACTGATTGTAGACGTTATTTAAACAGTTTAAAAACGCATTTATTCGTATATCGATATCAGACAATATTTGAAACGACAAAATGATGGCTACAAAGCCAAAATATCTGAAATTCCTGACGTACCTTTCGTAGCCGCAATGTGTCTTACGTCGTTTTCCCACAGACAGTTCTCGTCAGGTGTACTTTGTTGTTTGCGGTCAATTCTATTTATAGAAAGTGAATATTAATCTTATTGTTATATTTATTCATGAAATACAAAAATATGCCTAGAAAAAATCAGCATTTTGAAAGTTCTCAAGTATTTTCAGTTAGAAAAAGAAGCTGGTAATTATTAATTGCATAGCCTTCCCGAATTTGGCTGAATACGATTCTGATGATTCTATTTATCAAATTTAAGGTTAACTACATGTCAAAATAGAGAATAAAATAAACAAAAAAACGAAAACCAGGATGACGCACACCAAATAGGCTATTGAATGTACTATATCTTGAAAACGTCTGAATGCATGAAAACAAACTTAGTAATAATGGAAAATACAGCTTTTTGGCTTCCCAGGCAGCAGCATCTATAAGCTTAAGTTCAAATAACGTTGGATGTAACGAGAATCGTTTGAAAAACACACAGTTAATGCTTTTGTTTTTCGTAGGGCACGCTTTTAATTGAAAAAAAGTTCAGCATCTTGAAATCTTATTAACAACTATTTACGTATGTACTGTCATGAAAAACTGTTTCCACTTTTGAAAAACTCTTTGAGGGGATTTCACCTTGTTATACAAATAATGAGGTAGACCATCCTCAGCAATTTAAATAACTTGTAATACATGATACAACGTGTAGTTTGGAAACGCGAACGAAACGCAGAATGAACAAAAAAGGTTAAAAGACATAATGGAATGTTGACTGATTAATTTCAACAGCTCATCCATTATAAAAACCGTTTTCCATGCGACAGTGTCGATACAGTTCGCTTGTATTATGTCATTCGTTTACTGTTGTCAATCAGTATGTTTTACAGATTTAATACTAATATTGGAATTTGTAGGCTTCAATAAGTTTCATATATATGAGCTACTGTCCTTAAAATTAGGTTATAAGACCTGAATATCAAATACAACTTGTTGGTTTATTGAATATTGAATTCAAACTAACGTCAGTCGTACTAAAAACTTTATACAGGCTGCGAAAAGTGTTACCGCGACATACGATTTACACAAATATGACAAGGAAAATATAAGAAAATCTACTTAAAAGAGAGAGAGAAGAATAATTGTGTGCAGTCAGCATTGGGCGTGTCAGATTGACTATCCCCACTATGGGAGTAGGTTCTATTCACAGGAATTGGGCGATTTTCAAATGCCACAATAAACAAATCAACTATTGCATCATCCGAATAACCTCCAGAATACCATTTTATGATTTGCACAATGAATGAATGTTTTATTTTCAAATACAATGGCATGCGCTACCACCGTGATCAACGTAAAGGACACTGTTACCGGATGAAAGTGTTTAGTTTCACCTAATAGCGCATGATCTCGAAAAAAAGTTAACGATAACGAGACAAAAATATAATTTGTACAAATTAATCTGCGCTTCTGACAACAGCGGTTAAAATAGGGGGCACTGAACACTGAACGTTTTTGGTAGAAGGAACTAAACACGCCCATAGCTGACTGCACACAATTATTCTTCTCTGTCTTTTAAGTAGTTTCTATTATATTTTTCTTGTCGTTCTTGTGTAGATCGTATGTCGCGATACGACTTTTCGCAACTTGTATGTGCAAAAATGCGTACTGTTGCCCCGATTAAAGTGGTTGATAATTCTTTTTAGCTGCAAGTTGATACATTTAATATTTCTGATACTATTTACAGCATGCAAGAGAGTATAAGTTCAACATGACTGTTTTTATCTTTTGTAAGTTCCTCGTGGCATTACTTATTCTTTTTTCTCTTATTCTTTTGGGAATCAAACCACAATAATGTTTTTTATTTCGACGTTTCGGTAGCGTTCCAGCTACCGTTGTCAAGATTAACTAGTGAAAAAATTTATAAAATAATTTTTGGTCCCTATCTGAAACAACGAAAAAATATGACAACTAGACGATCAAAAATATTTTGAAGTTTAAGACTACAAAACTTTGTTGTCAAATTTTATTAAGGTCCATTCATAGTAGATCACACCTCTGGTAAAATGTGAAATAAAAAATTTTATTTTATGACATTCTGACGATATGATAGTGTACTAGAAATGGAATCCAGTGAAGTGCACGTTCCAGGAACGGTTTTTATTGGGATAGCGCTTTTTTAGCTCATTTTGGAAATGTTGTTAGTAAAACGCGTTTGTTGTTACTTTTTTGTGTATGATCATTTTTATTTTCAAAACATGTATAACTCAGTTTGGTGATTTTGTGTATTGAAGTGTGTATCGATTAACAACTATTCCAATGATAAATCATAAGAAAACCTGGATAAAAACTTATGATGCTATCCTGATAACGCAGGTAATTGATTATTGGAAATTTCTCTTTCTAACATTGGTAACCAAATTTGACTACATTCGGCTGAAATACTAGCTAGACATTTATCTGCATTTAGTTGTATCAAAGCACTTTCTTTGATTTTTCATCTTTTATTATTGGGCTCTTTCAATATTATTTTAGTCGAATCCCATTGAATTTTATGCCCCTCTTCCAAGCATGTTTACAAATACCTGACTTGAAGAACTCTCTATCTTTGATGTATTTTTTATGTTCATTTATTCGGACTTTCAATGGATTCCATTTCTAGTGAACTATAATATCGTTAGAATGTCATAAAATAAAATATTTCATTTCACATTTTACCAGAGGTGTGATGTACTATGAATTGACCTCAATAAAATTTGACAACAAAGTTTTGTAGTCTTAAACTTCAAAATATTATTGATTGTCTAGTTGTCAAATTTTTTTCGTCGTGTCAGATAGGGAACAAAAATTATTTTATAAATTTTTTTACTAGTTAATCTTGACAACGGTAGCTGGAACGCTACCGAAACGTTATTGTGGTTTGATTCCCAAAAGAATAAGAGAAAAAAAATTACTGTTTTTATCCACTTTGTTATACCCAAACTACCGTATTTATAATAAATTGTTTTCAGTCACGTAGCTAGAGCTTTTACATGGGGAGGGTTTTGGTTTTTTTCAGCTGATAGGTTTAGAAGGGGAAATATTTATTCAAGGCGCCGCCTAAGGCAAAAAAAATCGAGTGCCACGACCTAGAGCAATTTTTCAAGTTCAAGAAATAATGTTAAGTTTTTTTTAAATTATCTGTTTGACTTGGCTACATCTGAAAGTATTTTTAAACATCGTTTTTCGTTTTGCCCCCTACTGCTGAAATTGTTATAACCATGTATATATATTTTTCAAAGGAGCCGTCCCTTCGCTGGCTCCACCTCAGTCTCTTGGGCTTATTGTGGATGCTCCTAACATTCTGACTACAGCCTATTCAGCCAATCCGTTCCCTGTATTAGCTCATACAGGTTCTTTACTGGTTGGTTGTAGAAGTCTTCTGGAGTCATTTGGGATCTTCCATTTAGTTTTTGCCTCCTGTGGTCCAGCGTCTCACAGTTGCATAATATGTGCAGAGCTGTTTCAGTGTCCTTTTTGCATCTCCTGCATGTAAGGTCTCCGTTATACAGCCCTATTTTGTTCAGGTGCTCCTTTGTGGGGAAGTGTCCCGCAAAAAGCCCCGTTATGGTGCGTAGTTTGTTCCTGCTCATTGAGAGCAGTTCTTTTGCTACTTTTTCTGATGGTTCTTTCATAAATTTCTTCCCATGTGTTTGCCTGGGCGTATTCTTCCAGAGTTTTATGGATTGTTCTTTTAACCACCCTTTTAACCATGACCTAGTGGATCATCTGGGGATGCCCACAGATGGTTCGGATCCGTTCATCAGGGTTGACGATCCTGCTCTTGCAAGTTCGTCAGCTTTTTCATTGCCTGCGATTACTTTGTGACCTAGGACACACTCCAGTGTTACATTGTTCCGAGTTGCCAGTCTTCTAAGTTCTTCGCCGCATTCCCATACCAGACGAGATTTTACCTGTATATTAATTTGGGAGCACCTATTTTGAAAAGTAATAGATGATTGAAACTTGAAGCTTTTATTAAAACAGAAAATCATGCTTCAAAAGTAAATTTAACCTCTTCAGCTAAATTATTCACAATTGTGATATATGAATACTCATATTGCGGCATTATGCTAATAAAAAATTATTGTACCTTCATTGTATTTTCTGTGGAGAGGGTTTGAACCCCCAAACCCCCCACCTTATATACGTCCCTGGTTGTTTCTAATACGATTATACATGAAAATTTATTCACAGATAATCATGTTACTTCAGGAATGTTAGTGCAGCAATTGAAAGGAAAACAATTATACAATGTGGAATGTTCCTGAGTAGTTTACTAAAATTTGATCAACACAGTGGGTTTGTGGAACTTTCAAGTATATCTGCAAAAAGGGTAGCAAGAACAATAGAAGTTGGTGATCTGAAAACAAAATAGTGAATAATATTTTTTTCTAAATCACATTGGAAGAAGGCTTTTTGGTTGCCATTGACAAGGAAAAGTTGATGTTTTTTGAGGAGAGGTACTTTACGCTCGCCGAGCGTGAAAAATGGCAAAACGTTCGTTGTCCATAACAACCGATACTACAAACACAATTGTATTGACAGTGACAGATATAAAAGTTTGAAACATATTTGAATTGACATTTTTAAACTGATAGCTTTTAAAAGTTTTTATGAATTCTACTTTATGTTTGTTTTTAATAGTTACAATAGAGTACGCGCATATTTCATATTTTGCTGGGATATTAATTTATAATAGTAAATATGATATCAAAAATTACTAATAATAGGAAATAAACCAGTTTCCATTGAAAATTACTCCCAAATTTCAAAATAAAATTCAAATTTCAATGCACTTTCCGACCACAACCCGAGGATTTCCGAACGCTACCGATGATACGTGTGATGTCATATCTTTTGTGTTTACTTATGTCAATATAGCCGGTATTGCATTAGGTTATGTTATGTTACTTGTGTCTTTATATTGTATTTTAATTAACTATCAATTGCTTCATCGACGTAAAAATATCATTTATATGTTTGTTAGAGACCATTAAGTGTTTGTGTGTGCTTTTTTTATTTTTAAAAGACAACGTAAAGTGGAAAGTGGACATAAATATTCGATATTTCCGAGGATATTTTGAAACTTTTGGAAGAATATATTTTATTTACCAGTTCAGTGTTCAGTGACGATTCTTTCATATTTTGTGAGTAAAGATATGGCTAGCGAAGGTTTTGTAGAAGCACAAACTGATAACTTGCCCAAAGTAGACTCATTTATGCTGCTTGAATTTATGAAGTCAAACAGCTGCTTTAATGCAGAGGAAATGAGAGGAGTTAAAGCATTATCGTAAGTACGATTTAAACTGTTTTATTTATATAATATATACCAACCATATTTCGATGTGTGGTCGTAGGAAAATGATGTTTTTATGGTTTATTCCTAGACATATAGGTACATAACCTCAAACTATTTAAGAATAAAAATTGCCAGCATAGAAGTAGGTACTTACATTAAAATGGTTTTCACAAACAAAAGTAATGCCCTTCTCTTGAGTATATTTTTGCTTGCGCCACTAGGTAATGTAACAAATATTTTGTCTGGAGTTTTAATAGACGTTGATTTACACACTGGAACAATGCAATACTTGGAATACAAAGTTTTTTTCGGCTTTATCCATTTTTAAAGCTTTCAGAAACAAATTAGGTCACAAGAACTCAGAGCGTGATACACGATTAAGAACGTAAACAAATGATGTCACACCATGGGGCAGCCATCTTTATGACGTAAGGCGCGTTTTGGCGGACTTTCGAAGTTTATGATTTTTAAAGTAGTTTTAAAAGTAAAGTTTATATTTTTTTGAAAAAATAGGCATGCAAGGTGTTAGGAGACCTGATAAAGCGTCAATTCCCACCAATAGCAAAATTTATGCTTGTACCCTATTAAGTGATTGCAGAAAAGATGTTGTATGTATTACGAGCAAAAACGTGACATTACTGCTTTCGAGTAATTACCATTTACCAACTACCAATTACCATTACTCTCAAGCAATAATGATTCATTTTTCGCTCTTAATACACAAATAACTATTTTGCTAAGCTGTGGTGGTGATTTATGCATGAATTTCCTTGTTGAGAATTGTTGTTGAGAGGACTCAAATGATTGAAGGGAATGAGCGATGAAATGATACATTATTATTTCCACTAACTTTTTCAATAAAATACAAATTTTCTCTTGTTTGCTTTGGAAAAACTCTATAATTCTATCAATATTAAGCACACAGTCTGAAAATAAACCTCGTGAGCTCTTTTGTCTCAACGAAATAATTACTCATAAATCTTGATGCATTCAAATTGACTGTACCAGAATTATCCTGTATGTATTAACGAACCAATGTACGCGTGGTAGCGTAGAGAAAGAGATTCTATCAGATTATCTCTTGTTACTCTGTCGGATATAATTCTAATTACCATAATACTGGCTGGTACTTGCCAGTATATTAGTTAGTAAGTTTTGTTTCAGTAATCCACAAATGGCCAATTTAACTGTAATCCTATGCACGTTCTATGAATGGGTCACTTCATCAAATCGTCATTTATTGATTAAACCGTATCAAGGAAATATGTGCTAAAGCTCATATGGTATTAAAATTGACTTTTCTGTTATTCTTTTGATCATAATATTTCAAAGGTCTACACACAGAATGTCTGGAAATGTACGTACGCAAACTATCCAAAAAACTATCCTCCAGGTATTGAGTCTTCAGATTCTGCAACGCGACAATTTTTACAGAATCCAGATTTTTCCTTCTCCACTAGTTTGAGCCAATTGAGGTACCAATTTAGGTAGCACTATCCAGCTGAAACACCTCTTGAAAATTTGTTGCCTCCATAGACAGTGTTGCAGACGACTTGAATTTAACTGCTCCAAGCTATCATTGTTTAGTTGTGCAATTGTGTTTGACCACAATAAGTTGCAACAGCTGCAGCACTCCGATGAGAGAGCATAACTTCTTGTGCTATTATTGTCCAAGAGTCGGTGTAGAAAACGTCGTAGAATAGAACATGGTTGCGGTGGACTGGGCGAAACCACAGACATATAAAAAACAATAGACAGAGTTGTTTACAAAATGTGTATGTGCCAACATTAATTCTTACTTTACTACAAATTATTTTGTAGTAACGCAGCGTTGCCAGATGAATAATATAAAATTATTTTTAATACTTCATGTTTGATACTATTATTTAATATTTCTCTTCAAACAGAATATATTTTTGCATACATATATTTTTGCATGTAAATATGTGTGGAAATTTGTTATTTGTTGAGTTTGAATATCTTAAATTTTATTTTACATACAAGGTAGTATAGTATAATTTTCCGCTCATCTTTTAAAATTTTGAGAAGTCCGGCAACGCCGCTGGCAAAATACCCCAACAAGCAGCCGCCATATTCCAATATCATTTCATTGATATTTAAAGTGGCGAGTGCTGTGTTTTTGATTTATTTGCGTGTATTTCTCCTAATTTAGTATTTACTAGTGAAGCAGAGGTGTTAAAAAATTAAAACTATTTTGAGACAGTGTGTGGTGTGCCGGAAAATCGAATATTTGAACCCTAACCTATCTTTCCACTGGTAAGTTGTAGTAAATAAGTTAGTCATAGGCGGGTATGTGAATGCTCTTTTCACACAATCTGAATTGGCCTGATAAGGGGAAAATTGGGTGAAATTACCACTCACATACTTAAGCAGATTGTAGAAAATAAACATAAGATGCTGCACATACCTATATATAAAAACAATGTCTATGATGCTTACCTATAGGAAGCATTAGACAAGTAGTTCAGGACTTTGGATAGACTGAGAGTTTTGAGGTATTGAAAACTTCATGTAAGGCTTGCTTTGATAGGGGACTACTTACTGTACCTAATAGGTTGCTGTTGCATTTTGTATAGGTGCTAGGAATTATGTAATTTTATTCCTAGCTATAATTTACAATTTATTGGTGGTTTTACCTCATATCACAATACCTCTACTACAACACCATTATCTTCAGAAATCCTAGTTAGTAGTAAAAAATAGGTAAACAGCTAGCCACTGTTGTGTACCTATAATTTTCCAATGATTTCTTCTAGTTTTCCGGTAAGCCAAGCTCGAAGAAATACCTGGATGGAAATACTTGGATTCCAACCAGATAAAAAATTACCAAAGAGGCCAGAAGTATGTTCTGATCATTTTGAAGGAAATTATTTTACACAAAGGACCAATGGAACAAAAATTTTCAGGAGAGATGCAGTTCCTTATTTCGCAATCAATGACTTAACTTTGACGATGTAACTACTTGTAAAATAAATATGTATTATTTTGTAATTATTTTTATTTCATAAACCTCACAAGAATTTGTATTACCTAGAAAAGCAAAATTAATATAAACTACAATATACATTACTTTTACTGACAATTTTGAAGTTGTTTTAAAAAATGAAAATGTGTAATATTCTCCTTTGAGCAGTAAATATTTCAATGTGATAGTTAGATAAATTGAATTTTTTTATCAGTAGTAACAAATTTTGATATTTATACTAATTTTTGTTGCACAGTTGTTTATTAAGTTTTAATTTAAAAAATCGAAAATATTGTGTAAAAATTCCCGAATTGAGTCTATTCAATCATTCGCCCCCGTTATTTCTCCGTCTATGGTGTTTATCTGTCGGCCGCCATATTCCAACAATGGTCATATGCTTTGCTTCTTCACCGCCCCTGATCATAACAATGTTGGAGTATAAACATTTCGTATTTTATGAATGAATAGCTCTGTCTATTGTTTTTTATATGTCTGTGGGCGAAACGGAAGGAGAGGAAGCGGCGAGCAGTCCGAGCGAACCGAGTACTGTGAGCAGCAACGACACGCCGATTTTTGATTGTCTCAGTCCAACCATTCTCCTCCAACGTCTTGTGTTTACCTATTTTCTCGAATATCACGTAGCAGGTAATCATTCAGACGTTGGGTATATAAATCGTGGAGTTGCTCAAGGCTCTATTCTAGGGTCTTTGTTGTATACAATATATACAAGCAATTTTACATCAGTTCTGAAAAACTGCACTTTTCATATGTACGCCGATGATACTCAATTATACTACTTTTTCCTACAACCACTATGCAAAACACGCTTTTCTACACAAATTTTTATACGCAAAGCAGGCCTTTTCTTAATTTTTTTTATAACTGTTAGAAAAGTAATGCGAAAAGTACACGCTATGGCACTTTTCCGCACCGAAATGTCAAACAAAGCTACCTATGACCTGTCAACTTTTTTTGACAATTCAACTTAATTGAATTTCTTATATTGGTGTACAATTTTTAAATTTAAACTAAAAGTAAGTAAACTATCTGTTTCATTATTTATTTTAATTTATTAATCATTAAAACATCAAACTATTAAGCATTATTTTAGGAATCATGCACCAAGAAGAAAATAATTTATCCTTTGAGTTGTCCAATTCGGACGTTGAAAATACTCCTCCAGATATTATGGAAAAAGCTCGAGCTGCAACGGAAAATTTGTTACCTGAGGTTTCGAAAGAGAAATATCAAAAAAAAAATAGCAAATTTATGAACTGGAGAGAAATAAACAATATCGAATCATTTTCTGAAAATGTGTTGTTGCCTTATTTCCAAGAAATTTCTCAAAACTTCAAACCGTCTACGCTGTGGTCTATATATTCAATGATAAGAAGCCTCATAAATATTAAAAATAATATAGATATTTCAAAGTATACAAAACTGAGAGCATATTTAAAAAAACAAAACAACAAAAGCAGTAATAGGAAAAAATCTCTTACATTGACATCTGCAGAAATCCACAAATTTTTAGAAGAAGCGCCAGATGATATCTATCTACTCGTCAAAGTAAGTCGCAATTCTAAAGATTACTTAGTTATTTAATCTAACTAATATCTCATCATATGAACAAAAAATTGTCAAAATAAAATTTTTTAAATAAAACGAAGGTATAAATCTCACTACAGTAGCCATTCAAAGTAAGCCGTGGTAGATCGGTTGGTAGCGTGCTTTCTTCTCACGCAGTAGCCTTGGGTTCAAATCCTAACATGACCATAAATTTCATCAAGTATAATTTTGTTTTTTTATTTTTATTTTAACGACCAAGAATAAAATTTTTAGTTTATATTTGCTTGTAGGTTGCCATGGTTTTTGGATTAGCCGGAGCATGTCGAAGGGAAGAATTATATAAATTAACCATTGATGACGTAAGAGATTTACAAGAAGCCTTATTAGTTACTCTTCCGACAACTAAAACAAAAATTCCACGTACATTTACTGTAGTTGGAAAATTCTATGATTTATACAAAAAATATGAATTTCTGCGTCCACAAAATACAAATGAGAAAAGGTTATTTCTTAATTATCAACATGGGAAATGCACGCGGCAAGTTGTGGACATAAATAAATTCGGAAATATGCCTAAGCAAATTGCAGAATATTTAAAATTACCTAACTCCAAATTATACACAGGTCATTGTTGCCGACGATCTTCAGCTACCATTTTAGCAAATTCAGGCGGAGACTTATTAACATTAAAGCGACATGCATGGCGCTCAAATACAGTGGCGGAAGGATATATAGACGATTCGATATCCAACAAAATTGAAATCGCCAATAAAATTGAAAAATCGATTATACCTGGAGATTCTACTCCATATATCATTCCAAATAATGAAAAACAAGCATCAACATCTTCGCTGACAAACACCAATATTACAATTCATGAAAACGTATCCAAAAAAGATACACCAGGCATAACAATACAAAATTGTTCAAATTTCACAATCAATTATGTATTAAAATGATTTTTCTATTTATTTTAAGTTCTTAATGTTCAATGTTTAAATAAAATAACCAAATTACTGTATTTCTTTCAATAATAAATGTGGTTGTAGAAAAAATATTGTGTACAACTTGTACGCAAATCACTTTTCCCACTCGCTAGATTTGCGGCGATTTACGGCTCGTGCCACAAACTTCTGCGCTCGTGGGAAAAGTGACTCTTTGCGCACTAGTTGTACAAACTACTATTTCGACCCTTTATTAATTGCAGAATCAGAAAAAAATATTAATAAGGATATTGACGCGTTGGTGGAGCTTTCTTCAAAACACGATCTAATGATAAATCTGTCGAAATCAGTGGTTCTGAATTTTGGAAGGAGGTATGCAGTAGATTTTAATGATTTTAATATCAAGATCAACAATAGCGTAATAACGACTACAACTTACGCAAAAAACTTGGGGCTTTATTTAGATGACAAACTTAAATGCGATCACTATACATCTCATATCCTTCAAAAGTCATATTATGCACTCAGTTCTGTCGCTAGCGAATTATTGTGATACTTTTTCACTAGATATAGTAACCAATCAAATTACTTAATTTCAAGTCATGTGTCAAATTTCATCCAATCACCGCTGTATTACAGCGATAATTTTTTACTGAATATAGTAACCAATCAAATTACTTGATTTCAAGTCATGTGTCGAATTTCATCCAATCACCGCTGTATTACATCGATAATACCCTACATGTGGTGTTTTCAGTTTAGTGTTTACTTTTAATTAAAAATTAATTAAACGTCAAACTGACAACTGGATTAAAAAGGTCGCGAATATTTGGTATTGCATCTAACGATTCAATTAATTTACCAATTGTACTTTTCACAACTGTAGTTTTGAATAAAAATGAATAATATTTGTTTGATTATAACTAATAAATTATAAAACGTTAGATTGACAATCAATTTTTTGATATCTACAAAGTAAAAAATTATCTTATCGAATACTCCTCGGGTCTTGATAAATACTCAAAATTTTGTCGTAGAGAATCCTTCAAGCGTGTTGCTCAAAGATAATAGCCCTCGGCCTGCGGCCTTGGGCTATTATCAAGCAACACGCTTTCAGCATTCTCTATGACAAAATTATCTCGGTATTATCAAGACCCTAGGGGTATTACTACTGATAATACCCTACATGTGGTGTTTTCAGTTTAGTGTTTACTTTTTATTGAACATTAATTAAACGTCAAACTGACAACTGGATTAAAAATGTCGCGAAGATTAGGTATTGCATCTAACGATTCAATTAATTTACCAATAATTGTACTTTTCACAACTGTAGTTTTAAATAAAAATGAATACCTACTATTTGATTAAAATTGATAAAGTTTGTATTGAAAATTATTAAACATCAGATTGGCAATCAATTTTTTGAAAGCTACAAAGTAAAAAATTATCTTATCGAATACTCCTCGGGTCTTGATAAATACTCAAAATTTTGTCGTAGAGCATCTAAGATAATAGCCTAGCCTAGAGTCTAAGATAATAGCCCTCGGCCTGCGGCCTTGGGCTATTATCAAGAAACACGCTTTCAGCATTCTCTATGACAAAATTATCTCGGTTTCATCAAGACCCTAGGGGTATTACTACTGACTATGTCTATGGTCCCAGCTTTAATAGTAGTGTCGAACAGAGAAGATTACAAAAACTCTTGTCTAAGACTCACCTATGGAATTGGAAAATTTGGTAAAACATCACACACCCTGAAAATGGCAAACTGGTTCATGCACTATGCCTATTTCACAGCAGCACAGAGCCCTCCATATCTCTACAAGAAAATCTCTTTTCGGACAGATGTTCACAACGTGAACATTCGTCCAACACATTTAATTAATTTTCCTAAACAACTCAATTTGAAAATTCTTCCACTTATCAGATCTCGAAACATAACCTTATATCGGACGAATTAAAAGAATCCCTATCTCACTATTCAAAAAAAGAGTGGCCGAACTTCTTCTTCAACTTATGCTTTCACTACAGAAGGGGCTCGGTGTTTCTGTCCCTTTTCTACTCCACTTTCTATTTCGTATGCTCCCATTTTGGTGTGGCCTCTGGATCAATTTAGTTTTAGGATACTGCTTTCACATAAAAGACAGGATCTTAAATATTCTACTGATTAAGTTAAATCCGGTTGTTAACGATATCCAGTCTGTTTGTATACCTTCGAATTGAATGTTGCTTTATCGCATCTTGTCAATTTTGTCACTTTATTTCATTTTCATTTTTTAGTTCAGTTTCAGTATCTTCCCCTCGAAACTCATCTTCCATATTGCCACTTTTATTTTCACTAATTCCTTTCTCCACGTTATTATTATCTGTATCTTTTTCTTCAACAAAATTCTCTCTCTGTTTTTTGTATTCATTGGGATACTGCATGTTGCTTCATGAAATATTTTGGAAAAACTCCAAATCCTTTTTTAATAAAAATGATGCCAGGCGTAAAAGATGACTTTTGGAACAGCTGCGTCCGAAAAAGAGTTGAGTATATTAATGAAATATATTTCTCTGGTTATACATTTATCTCAGCTGATCAAACGCGGAAGTTCTCAAACATGAAGCTGGGTGTTTGAATATAACTGGTGAGCATAATTTAATCTTTGTTTGTGAGACCATGAGAGCTTCTGAATGAATTTTAGTAGAGCCACGTATTTACATATGAAATTAAGCCGTATACATGTCGTGGTTTTGAAACAAAATAAAACAAAAATATACACCGTGTTTGCTGAACGTCAAAAATTGAATTACAGAATGTTTTTAAAATACGAAAAAACGTCAGCCTTCGGAAAGAAAAGTTTTGATTCGAAATCTGATTGCTAGGTAGGTATATACAAGTGAAGCTGAAAAAAAAAGGTAGAACGTGTCGCGGGACACATGGTAGGAACTTTAGTTCCTTTTAAGCAAAAATTATGCAATACAACATCTACTTATAACAGAATCGTATATTTAAAAAGGGGAACCGTAGCATTATACAAATTGGAAATTCAAGAACTATACGTTTACCACAAAAAAAAATTACTGTAAACATGAAATTGAATTGTTAAATTTTTAATTTGAAGATACATATTACAGTTTATAGAAATTTTTATTTTCTGGATTTTTTCTCAAGTGGGTCGTAGAAAAAATATGCTGTTTGACTCATGTGGATTGTCCATATCGTACTTGAACGATTGAGCATTCCGCCTACGGCATAGTGCTCAAACTTCGTTCTCGTGCGATATGACCATCATATCCACACTAGTTGCACAAACTACTATTTCTATCAAAATATGCCCTTTTACATTTAAAAACAACCTGCCAAAGGCCAAATCGATTTATCCATCCATTTTAAAGTTATCGAATTAAAACATTCTAGTTTTCAAAATTTCAACATCCAGTATTTCGAAAAGTAAATGTGCTAGACCCCTTAATCCTCATATCATTTTGTCCAATTTTACAAGAGAAATCTACATGCAAACGTTGTAATTACCCTTAACGTTCGAGATGCTTATACTATTTTTTGCGCGATCGTATTGAAATAAATTCCGAATAAAATAATTCAAATTTCTTTGAAATGAACGGAATGTCAAATGTGACATTTATACCTCTCGATCAGTTTAAAATATATTTTGTATTTTGGTGAAATTGTTTTTATGCTATTTATTACTTTTCGACGTCTGAACGGTAAGTAAATCACTTACCGACGTGTTAAACTTAAAAACCATTAAACACAACCTACCGTCCTGACAACCGATGCTGTAAATAATTAAAAAAGATGAATCGCGCAAAAAAAATCATGAAAATAATCTAAAAAATTTATCCGAACAAATTCAAGTAGATCACCAGCATTGCGACTACCAGCTTTGCATAGAATTTTAATGTAGCATCGGTGGTACAGTGGTAGAATGCTCGCCTGCCACGCGGGCGGTCCCGGGTTCGATTCCCGGCCGAAGTATATGAATCGCTGCTTCGTAAACGAGAGAGAGACGCAGGAGAGAGCACACGCACGCAAGCAAGGCACATAACGAAGCAACGTAACATAACGTAACGTAACAGTCAGATCTTTCGCGTCGCGACCCCCGGTCGCTCAAACCTAACCTCACGTAAAGAACTAAAGTTCCAGAAACACGAGGCATCAAGGCCACGGTGCCAGCTATTATTGTCGTATAGAAATGAAAAAAAGTTATTAAAGGCTTAACAACTATGTTGATTTCGGGAAAAGTACAATACAAAATTGTGGAGCTTCAAAACAGTGTCCTATGCTACTGGTTTTGCGGGGTTAAAACAGGTCTTCTACCTTTCCAGTTGGGGCCAAGGTTCACTGCATACTTGAAGAATCAAGACACCTTTGGAATTTGTGAGATAAGATTACCAAGGTTAACAGATGAACCAGTTTTTTCCACTTGAATAAACCTTACCTAGGTTAATAATAGAAAAAATTATCAACCATTAATAGAGAAATTGAACTTCTCAGTTGGCTAGAAGAAGCAATACTTGTCAACTTCACAGCTAGTAGTGGAACATATACTATTATTGGGTTAGTTTAATAGCGCGCTTCCGTTTTGACATTTGACAAGTGCATGATTTTACTACAATCTACTATTACAGAAAACTGTATTGAGATATGAACTGCATACATTAAGCTGCCGAAACTGTTCTATGCAGTGGCATTATTTAGTTTACCTCGACCCTTGTTTGGGGTCGTGTTTCTCAGGAACTCCTTTTTGTCACTTAAACTCTTGTAATGATAGTAAAGGAGGTGACTGTGGAGAATTAGTCTTTTTTTCAAACCTGATTAAATGTATAAACTCAGAGTTTGGATGAATGTGGCTATATTTAACCGTATATTATTCTGCCTAAAAACGGTTATATTGAAATCCCCTTTCCAAACTTTTTATTGAATATAAAGTTTTGTGTGTGCTAGCTTTCAAATTTAATATTTTCCCCATGTTTCATGTTGCAATATAATTTCATCCTTTTCTACCACACTACACACCCTGAATATTTATACTGTCCATAGACTAATGAATTCGCTACTTTGAATTGCAACTACTTTTAATGAAATAAATTATGCAATTGACCGAGCTGCAGCTAATTTAAAAAGCAAACACCTCTGATTAGCAGATTCAACGGACATAAAACTAATTCTTCACATAGGAATTCTACCAATTAATTTTAACGAGCAAAACCGGCACACAACTAGAACTAAACAGGAAGATTCATCCCATTCCGTTAAAAAATAAGTAGCATTTATGTGGGAACTGAAAACAAACACTGGATGATTCGTTTGATGAGACCAAAATGTAGTTTCATTTAATTTTTCTTAAACTGGACCTCTAAAAATATATAGAAACGGATCTAGAAAGTGCTCTTCTGTTCTATATACCTCTCTGGTTGACCAGGTACTCCTTTCAGCAGGGTATTGATCTGTCTGAATACATCTGTCCACGGTGAAAATCCAGAAACCAGTAAGTGTGAGGAAGGTATTAGTTTCTGTACTCGCCTGAATCTCCAGTCACTGAGGTATCCAGGAACTTTTCCCTGGATTTCCCGTACCTATCCAAGGTGTTGACTGCCTACAATTTTTATGATGAGCCTTGTTTGGTATCATTCATGACAATAGACCTACTGAGCTTTATCACAGCTTTATCACATCAATCAGTTACTCTATATAGTAATTGCCCAGTTTGACTTGACTTGAAAAGTTTGTCAATTTGTTCAATTTGCAACAAAATAGTTATTTGTATGCCAAGGACTGAAAGTGCTACTCTGTTGAAAGAGTCTGAAAATTGCGAGACGAGCGACAGACGAGTCCAACAAAGTAGTATTTCAGCCGCGGCGTACACAACATTTTTTAGACGACGCGTAAGATCCAGAACTTTTTCAATTACACTGATGAAAGAAAATAATTGAATAATAGATAATTATGAACATTTTATTCATTGAACAATATAATGTACTTAATGATATTTGTAATGTCAATATTAATTTATTAATTATTTGCAAAAAGTAATGTTGATTGTACCTCCAGGACAATTATTAATATTTATTGGATTGGAAATGAATACAGAACGAGTAACTTTCAGATGGCGTCGTCTGAAAAAGTGAATTTTGCTTTTCATCGAGTCATATTGTTAGAATTTCAATCATCTATCGTATTATCTCATTAATATCAATATAGAGTAGTGTAACAAAAAAGACAACTATTCCAAAGTTTATATCGATCCATACCAAAAACATAGCAGTGTAGCTTGACTCCCATCAACAATAGTTACGGGATATAAATTCAAGCTTGGCGTAACTTTCAGATTAATTTGCTTTGTAGCAAAGTTGCAAAATCTGACTACAAATACAATATGATCGAACCAACCGTGTCCTTCAGCTAAAAATATCCGATTATATGGCGCTAATAAATGGCGAAGTTGTTCGTTCGTTCCAATTAATTATTATTTACAATTTCAGGAGAATGTTGCAAATGGATAAAGATGAATGAAGATGAACCCATGATTTCTGAATTATAACAATCAAAAATAGGTGGAGTTCATATATAAATAACCTTCTTGCAGCCAGTTTCACAATAATATGTTAACTCATGGTTAAGAAGTAACCAACGGTTACGACAAAATTTGGGTTTCACAATTAGGCAATCCAGAGACCTGTCAAATAAAATTCAATATGGGGACACAGGGCAAACAAATGTGATTTAATACATTGTAGACCGTGGATTTTAATTGGTATACATAAGTGTTTATTTTGGAGAAAGGTGCTTTTATTTTGCTTTGGTGTCTCTACACTAATAAAATACAATAAAAAGTTCAGTTTTATAAAACTTTTAAGCTGGGTATATCAATTTAGGACCAGCTTTTTGTATGTGTACCTATATAAGAACATTATTTTTTTGTTAGTGGTTTTTAGACTATCAAGAATTATTATTTAATATTTACGGGTAAATACACACTGACTAAAACATATACAATATTATAATGAAAGAGAAACTTTTATGAAATTGCTGGCATTAAAGTTCCACTTGCTTGAATTGGAAGATATCAGGTGCAGTATTTAACTTTTATGCTTACGGATTTCAGGAGTGAAACACCTACTTCAAAATGCCAACAACTTGTATTGTAGTCGGTTGTGGGAGCCGTTCAAACCGAGACCAAGTTAGATTTTTTAAGGTCCCAGCTGTTTTAAAGAACACATTTTTGGTGCACAAGAATGAATTAAGTAAGAAGCGTAGAGAAATGTGGTTAGCAGCAATCAATAGAGCAATCAAATATCAGGCTGTATGTAGCAGGCATTTTGTTCAGTTTTGTTCAATAACAATATTCATAAAAATTAGGAAAAGTAATATACTAAATTGAAGCAAAATATACTAATAAATTCGACTAAAAAGTCTTGAGCACTGTTTATGACTGAATAGACAATACAAAACTAACCTATCTGTCTAAATTGTTTGCCCTGCACGGCCATATTGGGTCACGTGATCTGGATTGCCTAATATGTGGTCAAGGGTATAAGTATAGGTTAACCATTAAAAAATTTAACTACAACCCAAAGGAAATTTAACCTACTTTATGATTGTTAACTGCATCGACTGTCAAATTTGGAAACAACTCGAGAAACGAAGTCCACATCTATGGTCTAAATCATGTCTAAATGACAATTTTTCTCATTATTGATCTGACAGGAGTAGTTCGTAACGTCAAAACTTTTATTCGAACAATATTTAACGATGTCAAATTTATAAATTAAAATGGAAAGTGCCGTTGGTGTTGTTTGAAATATTAATTTCGATTTTTCAAATCTTAGGAAATGGTATTTAAATTAATACTATTGACATTCACAGAACTCAATAAGGTTGAACTTCCATCAAAATACAAATTAGTTTATCTAATTCCGCTATCAAATGTGACACTTTACGTCACTCCTTGACATTAGGTAACGTCACATTTTTCATAACCTTCATATATCAGTTATGAAAAGTAGTTATGTAAAAACTTTACGTAACTGTTTATGTTTCAACATAGAGATACCACATGAGTTTCAAAGAATAATTTATTAATTAGGTAGGTACTGTCAAAACTGACAATTATTTCATTATTTAAACTGTACAATTAACCCATTATTTCAATTCAATAGTATTTTGAGATTTATAAACATTAACATTATTCAGGACACAGTTAATTGAAGGAAGTCAATTTTCTGGGTGAATAGTGAATACATCATACAATACTTCTAACACCATTTGATTCCACTTCAATATTATCATTGTAATTGAAGATTTTATTGAATATTATGAAAGCGCGGAATTAGATAAAACGTTGTACGTAAATACGTTATGAAGAGAGCGACATTGTTCAACACGCGTAATTTGCAGAACTCGCTAGCGCTCGTTTTGGCAAATATTACGCTTGTTGAACAATATCGCTCTTTTCATAACTAATTACGTAAATATCTATTATACTTTCCTTATTTGCATGACAACGCAAGGTATACATCATATACATCACGAATTCAATCATTTGACATTTAGTTCCTATTTCCATCTATGATTTCTATTTCCTGTTGTTGCAGTAGTTATAGACAAGTATTTATAATTTCAAAGTGCACCAATAAAAAAAAATATCGTAGAGTATTCGTGGATAACTACTGGTCTTTAAAACACTTGCTCTATTTCGAGCACTCCGGCTTCGCCGTCGTGCTCGAAAAATCGCGCGTGTTTTAAAGACCTTAATATCCACTTATACTTTAATATACTATTTTATAGAATAAATAGGTAGTAGCGTAACAAAGCCCCACAAAATGTTGATACAGAAAATTCTCACCATTATTTTGATCATTCGAGTCGGAATTTCATTTTCTGTACATATTTTAAGTATCTCTATGAGCTTTACACACAAAAATCCATTGCTCCAACGAAATTTTCGATGAAACTGATAAGTTGTGAGAAAATAAGCCTACAATCTCACAATTCTCCCATTATTTCTTGGCCCTTTTGCCCTGATTTAATTCTAAAGACTCTGAAACAGAATCTCCGTAATTTCGTATGGCATGTAAACTAGTTATTATAACGGATAATATGTATCTATAACATTAATTACGAATCAAGCAGGGTAATGCAACAATGAACTAACGTAGCCGTGACATTGCATTTGGTAAAATAGCAATAATATTGTATCGTCCGAATAAAAGGGTATTATGTATCCATCATGAACTACCGCAGTTTATCGAGTGGAAATTGGAATAATCAGACCGTATTTCGTTTCAATCCCGTTTATCGTATTTCACAGCAATGTTTTTAAATCTTATTGTATGATTCGAGCGTGTAATTTTAACGGCAACGCTTACAAAACCAGTTTGTAATCGGTTTGGAGATTAACTGCGTCGACTACAATAATATATCAATGTATTAATCAAAATATTTGTTCCACTGTTATACATTTTATTGACAATAGTGAATAAACAATATAATAACCATCCAAATCCTGAGTGTTTAGTAGTTCGCTTAGTCTTATTTCTTAAGAGATTTCAAGGCTCATTTTAGACCATAGAGATACTACAAATATAGGCAACAAGCCATAGCCTCTGGTAAGAGACAAAGGGACAGACGATCAGGGGTTTTTCTGTGTTTGTCTGTGTCTATAGCACCATTAGAGAAAGTCAGAGACAGAACCATCGACTTTCTATCTCTCTCTTACAGGCTGACGAGTTACGAGCGGGCTTCTTGCCTCTATTTGTAGTATCTCTATGTGTTAGACACGTCTTCCTCCTTCATCCAACAATCTTCCAGTTATTGTGTCCTGGATTTCTGTAGTGCCACGTACACTTATATGTCTCTCATTCCATTCCAAATCCAGATTTTCATCTTTCCATTAGATTGAGCTGTTTGTGGCGCCCATACAACCAATAGTGTCCTACTAGGAGAGCTTACGGTAGGTACTTTTAGTGGAGTCTTACTCTAATCGTTAATTTTTAGAACTAACTTTGTTTTGGTGCTGACGCAAAAGAGCTCCATTCTTGAAAGATTGCGTGCAAAATGACACCAACCCTCTAGAAAACCTTCAAGGGCTGGAAGTGTGAGACCAGCTGGAGCAGATCACAAACGAATGAAGTGGTTTATTCTGAAGAAGCACCCAGCTAGTAAGGCCAGAAAACTTGAGACCAAAGAATGATAAGGGAATGTCACCATTTAATAACGCTTTAGGCTCATAGCACTTAGGCCACATGTGACTCATTGTACATCCTCCCGAGGAGCTGTTCTCCTGCATAGAGGTGTGTCCACTAGCCCCTTAGTATGGAGGTGTTTCCTTAGTTGACAGTGGTCAGTCAGAAATCCTACTGTTAAACGTGGGTGTTTCCTGGTCATCGCCAAATATTTCTTCGGCGCCAGCTTCCCAGGGTCGCCCAGGGTGATCCTGGCAAGACTGCATTCTTTGATTTCATCCCATCATCAGTGCCATGTGACAATTGTTAAATAAAGCTGTGATTAAGTGAACGAATTCTGTTCCGTTAGCAGAATTGAAACGTAGGTCATAAATATAAGATCAATACTGATTGCAGTTATGAAGTACTCTTGAAGTAACTTAACCAATCAGCACAATACATGAATGAGGAAAAATGATGAAATAAAAACGAATTGTTGATGAAAAGATATCCACAATACTGTTTGCTGGAGATGTCTGCTGTTGCTATCCTTAATTCCTGAATATTTGACTGTTTAGTAGTAGAAGAAGAAGTCGAGAGCTTTCTAAATAATAACAATAATGACTATTGACACAACTAAAACTGTTCGTTCTAAATTTGCTATTTTGAACTGCACTCTATAATTAGAAATATTTCACGCAGCAGTTAACTTAATATATTATTTAACCATCGTCAATAAATACACGCAAATATGCATTGTAATTACCAACACGGAATACTGCAGCTTTTACCCATTTTGAAACAGGTGTTAATTTTGCGTAAACATTTTAATTGCTCGTCCACAATTGGAATTTTAATACTCACGTCATAAAATGGCTCTCGCTTAGTCCAGTATACCAAATTGATATTTTATTTATAGCGACGTACAGTGATTTTCAATTTTGTTGCTACACAAAGCGCCGATTTCACATTTAGCTAACACAAAACGTTGTTTTAAGTGAAAATCTGCATGCTTTTGGTTTTTGGGTGCGTTCTTCTATTTGTCTGCTTCTACAGCGCTCTCCGACCATCAAAACTACTCAATTCAAGTGATCCTGTCTCTAGTGGAGAAATCTGTTCTACTACAACCACTCTTCTTTGGCCAGTTCATCATGAACTTTCTTTCTATGCCTTCATTATTTCTGGACTTTCCTTACTGTGATATTACAAGTGATTCTCACTATTTTCACTACTCTCTTGTTGACAATGCTCAAGCCTTTGGTATACCCATCAAGATAGGGTGAAGCACTAGTATCAAGAATTGTGAATAGGAAAATGCCTCGTAATTTTGCTGCTTGGTAGCTGCTTCAATCTTTGTAAGGATAAGTATATATTGTAGAAATTTAAGTGAAGAGAGTTTAAATAGATGATGATTACTCTGACCACGTTTTTCAAGGTGTCATGGAAAAAATTAACCTTTCAGAGAAATTGGATAGGGATTTGAACAATAAAAAGGAACATGATGTCATTAAATAGTATACAGACTGCTCACAAGCAGTTCCAGAATGTTCCAGAATGGTACGGAAATGTTAGGCAAAGATCTAGGCAGGAACAGTATCGCATCTCACTGCTGTGGAGTCCAGAGCGAAGAAAAAGAATGGAATAGCAGACTGAGTAGCAGAATACTTTTTTGGGGGACGGAACCATTTTGCAACGCCAGAAAGGAAGGAAGATCTGACCATTGGGAAAATCTAGTGTGACAGACAATAAAATATACAATGGAAGGCTAACATCAAAGGCGAAAGAAATTATTGGATATAGATTCACCAGACCTTTATATATTTATATATCGTATAATATCGCATTGTCCATGAAACTATAAAATTCTCATGACAATAAAGCTTACATCTCTTCCCCTTCTGAAAGCTCTCAATTTTACAAGAAAATTTATGAATAATGTTAACTATCTCAAGAAGAAATGGATTGCATTTTATATTCAAAAGGGGAATGTGATATAGGTCAAAATGAATTTGATCCATGATGAGAGTAATATTTTTCAAAACTGAGTCTTTGAATAAAACCTTGTAGTATTTAAATGAAAATAGTACATAATTCTGGAAACGATTCCCATAGCTCTTCTCTGAAAGCTGTCCCAATAATTGCCTAATCGTCCACAATAATCACCAGCTTGAAAATGAACCTACAAATTTATTTGACGACTGATTCTGAATATATTCTGAATAACAAATTAATTAAAAAATGTGCAGTTTTACTGACAAAACCTTTGACATTCTTACTGAATTTGTCAACTGAAAAAGGCATTTTTCCGCATAAATTAAAACTAGCTAGAGTAGTTCCTATTTATAAAAAAGAAGATCCTAATGATATAAACAACTATAGACCAATCAGTATCTTGTCAACTATCTCCAAAGTTTTTGAGTTGAATATTAAAAATCAGTTGTGTAGTTTTTTCACTAAATTTAATCTTTTATCGTCCTCTCAACATGGTTATACTTCCAAAAAGAGTACAGAGACTGCATTAATAGAGTTCCATAATAAAATCGTAAGATCACTAGATAATAAAATGCAAGTAATGGGCTTATTTATTGATTTTTCTAAAGCTTTTGACTGTGTGGATCATAAACTTCTACTTCTTAAACTATCTAGATATGGAGTAAGAGGTGTACCGTTAAGTTTATTAGAGTCATATTTATCAGATAGGAGACAAATTGTTCAAGTGAACAATAGTGTTAGCAGTGAACTAGAAGTTTCACAAGGGGTTCCCCAGGGCTCGATTTTGGGTCCATTTTTATTTTTAGTTTTTGCCAATGACTTAATTACTTCTTTGAACGTTATTCCGGGAATAAACTCAACTTGTTATGCTGATGACAACAATATTTTAATTATTGAAAATAATGCAGATACACTAAAAATATCGACTGAGAGAATGTGGTCGGAAAAAAATAATTTAAAATTAAACACCACTAAAACTACTGTGGTGTTATTTAATAATAATGGTCAATTTTTACAAGACCAGTTGTTTGAAAACACTAGTTTTCCTATTACAACTACGGACAACACTAAGATATTAGGAATAACTATAGACCATGGCATAACTTGGAATGTACATATTGACAACCTCTGTATTAAATTAAGAAAAAGTTGCTATAGTCTTAGATTTCTTGCCAACTATTGTAGTGAAAGCACACTTTTAACACTTTATCATGCCAATTTTCACTCTCATTTGAAATATGGCATACTTAATTGGGGTACCTGTTCTACCAAGCAAAGAGTTTTTATTATTCAAAAATATGCAATTAGAATTATTGCAAAGCTGCGGATTCGCGATTCATGTAGGGAGTTTTTTAAGAGATTTAGAGTTCTTACACTAGCTGGAGTATATATTTTGGAAGCATGTGCGTATATTCATAAGAATAAGTCAATATACGTTGCCGAGCGTGCTTCTCATAACTATAACACTAGGAATAAGGGTCAATTATTAATACCTAGGCACCGGACGACACTTTTTGAGAAGAATGTAGAGTATCTGGGATGTAAGTTGTATAATACTCTTCCAGGCACCATAAAGAATAGTGGCAATCTACACAATTTTAAGTGTAAAGTAAAAGAATTTTTGTTGGACAAAAATTGCTACACAATAGAAGAGTTTCTAAAATAATATTTTATTTTTGACTAAGACACCAAAAATATGTTGTTTGGTAGATTCTTTTTTTTTTATTTACTATTTGTTGAAAATTTATTTTATGTATATGTTTATTGTATATGATTTTATGACCTGTTTCACAATAAGTGTTGTATAATTTCTTTGTACAATATTTTTTTATTTGGTGAAATAAATTTTTTCTATTCTATTCTATTCTATTAAAAATTCATTTCAGACACGTGTTTATTTGAAATGAATCCAGTTCATGATAAGGAAGTTATTTCACCACTGACAAAGCTTGTATACTCGCCGTAATATATATTGTGCGAACTTAAAGTTGTCGGCTCTTTGTTCTACTGTAATTCGATACGATACCGTCATAGTCCGCAATATAACTTAAAGGGGATATACGATTAGATAGCTGCATTAAAAATATTACGTTCACAATACCTATGACGTGACGTAAGAATAGTGTAATAAAAATTTTCAGTTAAACAATAATGAACAGAAATTTGAGAAGCTGAAGAGATGCCTATATTTGCTAATGGTGACAAATAGTATTTCATTTAACTAAGGAAGACAAACAGTAATATGCGTAATGAAAACCATCTCTACGGTTACTTCAAATGAATCGAGTTGATATAGAATATAATTTTGAAGTTTTCTCATCAATTAATTAATGAATTTAATTACTTTGTAAAGTCTACTTATTTATTACCCTTATAAATGAAACTAACTGTTTCTAGTTGACTTGATGAAAACATTATAAGGATTTTAAGAACTTCTTCCGAACTGACGCATGCATATGAAGTAAATTGGTCACAATATGTTTGTCAAATTATAACCCAACTAATGTCATATTTGCTACCTATTAGTTTTACAAGGAATTTCCTCTGATATACAATCTAACACAAAGCGAACGGTTTCTTTAGAAAGACGAAATTTTTTAATAAACTCATGATCTCTTTAACATTCAAAGTGATTAATACGCTCCCTATACACCCGAGGTCTTCTTGGGTGTTGTAGGATTCCAATAAGTTCCAAAAAATCCTCATCATCAGTTAAAATATCCATAATTAACTTTGACACACTTTTAATTTAATATTAAATTAAGTACAGGTTATGTTTGCACACAATTTGTTCACATTTAAGCCACGGAACATGAGAACAATTTATGTTCCGTGCTTAAGCTTACATTAAACCTGCCCTCTTGGAGGCTTTACAAAGCCTAAGGTTTAAATGAAGCTCAACCGTAGGCCAACTTTGTACAACAGCAATCTGACGCTGAACCTGAGTTCAAACTTGAGCCTTCAGTAAGCTACAATTGTACAACCGGCTCTTATTGATAATTATTTATTCCTTTATTGACATATCATCGTCAGAATGGCAGAAGTTACATTTCATGTGATGGAAACGATGTTCAATATTTTGGATAGACCAAATAGTATATGACTTTATATATATTTATAGAAAATAGAGGTTGTAGACTCCGTTTCACATAAGAAGAAGCCACGTGAAGTTTGCCAACTGTCTTGCGCAGAAACCAAAATCGATCTTGTTTATCTATGTCGCCTCGTAACAACCGTTTCATGCCATTAGCATAACAAAAATTGTTTCATGCCGACATCCATTTTATTATTGACATTTAAGTTCATGTGCGACGCAATCATTTGCTGTCGATTTTGTATTTTGAACATTTTAAGACGTTTAGCTAGTTCATCTGCGAATGTGGTGTGTCAAATTTGATCTAAAACCATACGTCCTGAAAAACTTGTTGGTGTTAAAAGAAAAGTTATCTATAGTGAAGGACGACAGATTCTTAAAAACGCTGCAACTTTCATGGAGTCCGTGGCTGAACATGGAATCTAAATTCATTCAAAAAATAATCGGTAAGTCAAATAAGAAAGTATAATAATCTTTGCATAGATTGTTATTGAATATATGGAAAATATACATTACTTCGAGAATAAATGAACTAACACACAAAAACAACAATTCAATATACCGTTATGTTCAATGAAGTGTTGTACAGCAGTTGTGCTTTGTGAACCTGCCTATCATTTCTAAAGTTCGATAAAGTGTTGTACAAGAATGTAGCAAACAATATAAAGTTTTATATTGCTATATAATAATAATAAATAGAGTTATATATTTATTTTTCATTAACAGCAAACTTAAAATAACAAAATTTGTTCATATAAAAATTCCTTAATATTTAGTAATAGTCTAAGAGCTGGCTACAGAAAAAACAATGTATAAGGTACATGATATTTGACTAGCTGGATAAGTTCGATTGAAGTTCTCAAACACTAAGCACCCAGTCTGTCTGCGTGGTTAGGAAGATTAAGTACGTAATAGCCGATCAAAATCGATAATTTTTGACAGAAAAAAAATGATAAGACTCACGGATAAAAGTTGTGTCAATATGTAGGATTTGTTGTTAGGAAATGTGTAAATTATTGGCAGACATTTTCATGGAAGTAAAATGGTCGGCAGACGGCAACAAAGTGGTGTTTTTTTTGTGAAAAAAAAATGATAAGCCTCATGATTAAAAGTTACGCCAAATAATTATTTAATATTAATTAAAACTAAATCCAAAATGGCAGACAAAAAAACGAATGATAACACCGAGGCAGACGCCGATGAACATCGTGGTCCCGAGCGCGCTTCACGCTTAAGACGCCGCGCTTCACCCGCTGTTTGAGGTTTTATAAATTATACAATTTTCAATGAAAACAATTAAGAGAGGTATCATTTTCTAGCTAAAAGCATGCTCTTTCTAATGGTGTAAATTAAAACATTAAAAATAATTAATATAACCATAAACAATTCAAGTACAAAATATACTCTTTAAATCTAAATTAGTCAAATTTAACTGATTCTCTGTTGCTGACTTTTAGCTTTTAAAATTAGTGAATATTCACTAATTTAATAGTTAAATAATAAAAAAACAAAAACTAATAGTCAAAATTATATGACTATTTGAAAAAGTGAAATTTCTACTTAAGAATAGTTAAATTTATCCTGGAAAATAGTGGAATATTCATTTTTTAATGGTTGAATGATATTAAAGTATGGTAAAACTTAGGATTTAACTGAATTGCAGTTGAATAATTTACTAATTTTTTTTCGAATATCGTACATATACAACGCAGGTATGAAAAACGTTCCAAATATATATTGAGTACGAGTTTGAGATTCATTTATAAATACGGGCATTGAGACGCAACGTAATGTATTGTAACTTGTTTTTATCTCAAAAAGAAACGCAAACTTTGTCGATCCTTTTTATATTGATTCAACGTAAATTATTAGGTAGTAAACTATACAGGGTGTTAAAACTATCTGTATATGGTAAAATACTTATAGTAATATCATGGAAATTCCTACGTTTTCGTTTTCGAATGCGATCTTTTTAACTAAAATATTTTCAATGATGGCAGACTTCCGATTCTACCGGAAGTCGACTGTAACTTTGTTATTTTAAACGGAACACCCTGTATATTAATACATTTTTAAAATCTATGTAAAATTTTAGTATACTTTTACCTAAAATTTTTTTTTCGAAAAATGCATATTGTTCATGTTCATGTTCATGGTTATTAATTATTTTTAATGTTTTAATTTACACCATTAGAAAGAGCATGCTTTTAGCTAGAAAATGATCCCTCTCTTAATTGTTTTCCTGTTGGGTTGTCCTGTAAATATTGGATCAGGGCATTATCCTGGTATTCCGTAGAAATTCTTGTTTTTCTCGCTGCCTTTTTCTTTTCTAAAGTCCCATCCCTTTACCACCTATGTTTTATTTTTATTACTGTATTTTTGCTTTATGCATTATATAAGCAACGTCTCTAATAGGAACCCCATCTTGTATATAAGAAATAATTTTTGCTCTCTGAACTAAATTTAATTGAGGCATATTGATTTCTATTATGACTTTGATTGATAGCCAATGTCAGTTTAGAAATAATACTAACCTATTTCAACAAGCCTTATTTACAAGATGTTAGAATCGGTGTACAACACTTCATTGAACATAACTTTACATTTCTTAGATTTGTAAAATATATATCTTGATCTAGTTTTCATGTGAAAACGCTACGCTACTGATTTTTAGTTAAATTTAATTTTTACAATTAGGCAATCCAGATCACGTGAGCTAATATGGCCGTGCAGGGCAAACAATTTAGACAGATAAGTTAGTTTTGTATTGTCTATTCAGTCATAAACAGTGCTCAAGACTTTTTAGTCGAATTTATTGGTATATTTTGCTTCAATTTAGTATATTTTATTAGTGTTTAGTATATTGTTTATTTGATTAGTATTTTTTATTTAGAATATATCACTTTCCTCAGTTTTTTATAAATATTATTATTGAACAAAGCTGAACAAAATGCCTGCTACATACAGCCTGATATTTGATTTTTAATACTGCTATATCATCTTTATTGATTGCTGATAACCACATTTCCCTACGCTTCTTGCTTAATTCATTCTCGTGCACCAAAAATGTGTTCTTTAAAACAGCTGGGACCTTTAAAAAGCTTACTTGGTCTCGGTTTGAACGGCTCCCACAACCGACTACAATACAAGTGGTTGGCATTTTGAAGTAGGTGTTTCACTCCTGAAATCCGTAAGCATAAAAGTTAAATACTGCAGGTGATATCTTCCAATTCTAGCAAGTGAAATTTTAATGCCAGCAATTTCATAAAAGTTCCACTTTCATTATAATATTGTATATGTTTTAGTCAGTGTGTACTTACCCGTAAATATTAAATAATAATTATTCTTGATAGTCTGAAAACCACTAACAAAAATAGTATATTGTTTTATTAGGAGTAAAAGTATAACTTTTTGTGGCGAGTCTGAATGTTTGATGGCCGAACGTAAGTGAGGCAGACAATTTCAGACGAGCCACAAAAAGTGCTTTTGCTCCGAATGAAACATGCTATTTTTTCCGCAAACGGCATCCAGACTATAGAACTAACTAATATTTAAATAAAAATTCAAAACGATTGCAACGAAGTTGATAAAGTCAGAGAATAATAATTATAAAACTGCGCACTACATTTCCGTAGTTACTGGTTTTGTGATTGCCAAGTCAAAAACAAATTTGACAGTTCAATAATAATTTATAATGTCAGAAATATTGTGAGTAATTTAAAGCAACAATTGGACTGTGCATTTTTGGTAAGTACTTGAGCATCAAAATTTCGTTTGTTGTAGTAAAGTGTACTGAAATTTTCTTTTAGATTATATTATGTCGGATTCAGAACCCAACTGTACACCGCCCGACGTTGTTGACATTGCTAAGGCAGCTACGAATGATTTAATTCCAACTAAGTCAAGTAGAGTTTATAATCATGCTTACGAAAGATTTCTCACATGGTGCAATGATAAAAACATTTCAAACTATTCGGAAAATGTGCTACTAGCTTATTTTTTTGAAATGACAACTAAATTAAAAATGAAGAGTTCAACAATGTGGTCTCAGTATTCCATGATAAAATCATTACTGAATATTAAACATGGATTAGATATTAGCAAATATATGAAACTACGTGCTTATCTGAAGAAGCAGAATGAAGGGTATACTCCCAAAAAGTCAAAGGTATCCACAAAAGACCAGTTTAAAGATTTTTCAAATAATGCACCTAATGAGCAATATCTAGGAATTAAGGTTAGTTATAATATTCTAAATCAAGTTTTTAAATACATACTACTTTTAGGTTGTTCTAATAATGGGCGTATCTGGAGCATGTAGATGCGATGAAATGGTGAACATGACAATAGACGATATAAAAGATTTAGGATCTGTTATTCATATAAAGATTCCTGATAGTAAATCTAAAAAGCCACGATCGTTCACAATTATTGGAGAAAAATATATAAATATTCACAGAAAATATACTTCTTTACGTCCACAAGCTATGGAAAGCCGACGCTTTTTGAAATTTCAAAAGGGAAAATGTTATCGCATGGTCATGGGAATTCCTACAATTAGTAACGTACCCAAAACAGTAGCAACTTATTTAAAACTACCGAATTTAAAAAATTACACCGGCCATGCGTTAAGAAGAACTTCAGCTACTTTGCTTGTGGATGGAGGAGCTGATATTACTTGTTTGAAACGGCATGGAGGTTGGAGGTCGAGCACTGTCGCTGAAGGATACATTGAAGACTCTTTGTCTAATAAAAAACAAACTGCAGAAAAAATATTGATGTCGAATTCTTCTTCACTGTACCTGAATGCAGCTTCTCATGAGCGAAATTATGTCGACGTTGATGTAACAGAAGCAACAACAAGTAAGGAGTCACGGGAAATTTTGTCGATGAACAATTTCAACTCTGCACAAAATTCGCTTGAATTGGAAGTTGAATAAATCAGGTAGTGCATTAAATATGTGCGGTGCAACCTTAAATAACTGTAATTTTACTATTAATAATTATTATCGTTAATAAAGTTTAAAAGTTCAACTAATAATTATTTTCCTTGTTAAAAATTCTACTTTTTTGTACGGCCGTCAGCGTACAAAAAAGTACTTTTTTGTCCGCTCACGGCCGTACAAAAAAGTGGCGTCTGTGAAATCATACTTCAACATCATGAATTGACGTTAATAATGTCTGCTTTTTTTGACGTTTGCGGAAAAAATAATGTTCCTATATAGACACAACCAAAAGCTGATCCTAAATTGATACCCAGCTTAAATGTTTCATAAAGCTGAACTTTTTATTGTATTTTATCAGTATACAGACACCAAAGCAAAATAAAAGCACCTTTCTCCAAAATAAACACTTATGTATACCAAAATCCACGGTCTACAATGTATTAAATCACATTTGTTTGCCTGTGTCGCCATATTGAATTTTATTTGACAGGTCACTGGATTGCCTAATATGGCGCTGGTTTTGACAATATGTTCGCGCATACGCCTGCAACCTCCAGCGGCTTCTTCTTATGTGAAACGGAGTTTACAAATAGCCATTCAAACTCTTGTTCCGACAAATTAATTCGATACATTCCCTTCTTTTTCAATGATAAATTATCGACAAAATACTGCAAAAAATATTGTCACAATTGTCAATTGTATTTATCGGAATAAATCAAATTATTTTCGAATTTTCCAAGTATTTGAAAATAATCTCACAGTTCACAGCATCAATAGTTGTGATTTTCCCTTTGCTTTATTAAACGTTAAGCTCGTAAACTTTTTTATTATGGGACATAATAGAGTCGAGGTTTCGCGTAACGACTCTGACGAAATGAAGTTTCACAGAAGTGGAGGTGATGATGATTTTTTTTATTGGATAATATTGCATTTTTTGTGGAAATGATACAGCAAATTATACAATAAAGCTGAAGAAAAAATGAAAATCAGAGTGAGGGAATATTTGATATTATTTTATATGTGTATGAGTTAATTTAATATTAAAACCAGTGGTGTTACTTTGTGAAAAATACCAACAATTTAAACTAAGTAGCAAACTAAACCATTCAGTTTATTGATTTCACCTCAATCTTCTTCCCGCACCCTATAAAAAGTGCATGAATGTTATCGTTCGAAAGAGCTTCCGTTTCCTTCTTACCGAAACTTCTCAATTTTAACAAAAGTTCACAAAAAAAATATTTATGTCCGTCTCGAACGGTGCCAAGACGGACCTTTGACGTAATTTAGAAATAGAACAGAGAAAGAAAAAGGTCATTTACATGGACGACTGGCTAGTGCCATATATCTCTGTCAAACGATATTGGTGGAACAAGATTACCTTATGGGAAAGTAAACCGGTCGTTGGGACTTTCAGCGACTTTTATTTTGGGCGAGTCGTATTCCAAGCTATTATCGAAACGCGATTTTATGTTATCGGTCGTTACTTTTTATACAAAATGTGCTCTATAACATGAAACTTTGTTGAAACCTCCAGCCGGATTCTCTATTCAGAACAACAGCGAGTGAGCGGTCTACTTTTTAAAAAGTTAGTTTAAAATTTGTTTACTACTATTTCTTTGACATTTGTTACAGGAAAGTATTATTAAGTGAACACTAGATATATTAGGTGCATATCTTCATAACTGAGTACACATGACTAGAAAGTCAAGAAAACATTGTTGTACTCTGTGTAAAAATTTCAATTTTTTAAAATTGCAAAGCTCTTCCCGCTATTAAGTCATCTTCAGTGCGATACTCGTCAGGTATGTGATACAAGAAACCTAATTAAAGGTCGACAACACATTAACGTCACAAAAATAAAATACAACAGAATACAACAATGTTTTCTTGACTTACTAGATATATTACCCCCGACTGAATGTATGTATGGATTATCTTCTGTAAGTTCCTTGTGGCATTACTCATTCTTTTTTCTTTTATTTATTTTTGGGAATCAAACCACAATAATGCTTTTTAGTTTTTATTTCGACCGCTACCGTTGTCGAGATTAACTAGTAATGAAATAATTTTTGGTCCCAATCTGACACAACGCAAAAAATTTGACAACTAGACAATCAATAATATTTTGAAGTTTAAGACATCGTTCAAGACTACAAAACTTTGTTGTCAAATTTTATTATGGTCCATTCATAGTAGATTACATCTCTGGTAAAATGTGAAATAAAATATTTTATCGCCAACCGTCAGTAAAGCCGTCAATTATCAGATTGATTTCCGGAAGTAAACAAACAGTTTACCTTCCTTTATGCGGCAGGAAAAGTATTTTGACTTTGACATTATACTCGAAAATCATTATCTGTCAGTGTCACGCTTCTCCCTATTACGGCTCGATAATAGTTTCCTTGCGCTCTATTTATAACAAATTATTGTTGGAACTCCTTTGACTCCAGGAATTAACTTTTATAATGCTTCAGGGTCTACCTTCAATTTAAATACCCATAACAAATAATAAGTAGATTTGTTCTATATTTGTCATAATAGAATGCAATGAAATATACCCACCTCAGTTTCTTACATTCTGAATTCTGAGCAGTTGGCGATAAAATTTTGTATGCACCACGTCAGAAAAGTATCTTTATCGAACTCGCCTGTTATTCGCCTCGCTTCGCTCGTCTCATAATTTCAGACTCGTCCGATAAAGAATCACTTTACTGCCTTGGTACATAAATAACTATTATTTTATGACATTCTAACGATATGATAGTCTACTGGGAATGGAATCCAATGAAGTGCACGTTTTTTTTAGGATAGATATTTTTTTCCGCTCATTTTGGAAATGTTGTTAATGAAACGCGTTTTGTTGTTACTTTTTTGTGTATGATTATTTTTGTTTTCGAAATATGTATAACTCAGTTTGGTGATTTTGTGTATTGAAGTGTGTATCGATTAACAACTATTCCAATGATAGATCATGAGAAAGCCTGGATAAGAACTTATGATGCTATCCTGATAATGCAGGTAATTGATTATTGGAAATTTTTCTTCCTAACATTGGTAACCAAATTTGACTACACTCGGCTGAAATACTAGCTACACATTTATCTGCATTTAGTTAGTCATGTCATTTACACCAAACTGAGTTATACATATTTTGAAAACAAAAATAATCATACACAAAAAAGTAACAGCAAACGCGTTTTATCAACAACATTTCCAAAATAAGCGAAAAAAAGCGCTATCCCAATAAAAACCGTTCCTGGAACGTGCACTTAACTGGATTCCATTTCTAGTAGACTATCATATCGTTAGAATGTCATAAAATAAAATATTTCATTTCACATTTTACCAGAGATGTGATCTACTATGAATGGACCTTAATAAAATTTGACAACAAAGTTTTGTAGTCGTAAGCTTCAAAATATTATTGATTGTCTAGTTGTCAAATTTTTTCTGTTGTGTAGGCTAGGGACCAAAAATTATTTCATTACTAGTTAATTTTGACAACGGTAGCTGGAAAGAATATGTATGGATTAGATTAGATTAGAATTGGAGTGGCTCTTTGTCCTATCCCACTGAGACCTTTGCTTACCTGTTTTATTACTTCCTATTGTGAGCTTGATATCCAGCTTTATTCTTTTTATTAGACTCATTAGCCTGGATACCGCCTCCCTTACGTAGCTCTCTGCCCTCGGTATTTCTTCTCCGAGTATGTGAAACCGCACCCTTGCTAGACCTTCGCACTCACATAGTATGTGCTCCGCGGCTCCTTCTTTTTCCTGGCAGAACCTCTGTCATCTGCTAGGCCAATTGTGTGCATATGTTTCCTCAGCCTACAATGTCCGGTCAACATTCCCACCATCATCCTCGTCTTCCTCGACCTTGACATAATAGGTCGTCTGACAGTTTGGCCGAAGAGCTTTAAAGGAATATTTAGCGTGCCTTTGTATGGGGATTCATACCACCAGGGCAACGCCTGGCTGTTTACCCATTTCCAGATGCTCTCCTTAGTTGGGCATTTATTAAATCCACAAGAAGGTTCTGGTCCTATTATGAACTACATTGCTACCTACTTGGCTAACTCATCCTTTCCATTACCTTTTATTCCTTGGTTACCTGGTTCCCAAGCTAGGGTCACTTTATTATGACTACCTAGTCTCTGTTGAGTGCCTTGCGACACTCGATATGACGTTATCCGATATGAGTGTATTGCTTTTAGTGCTGCTTGGCTGTCGGAGTAGATGACGATTCTTTGGCAATCCACCTCCCGTCTCATTAACTCTTCTGTACAGCTTTGCACCGCCATAACCTCTGCCTGTAAGACAATAGCACGTTTCCTCAGACTTGGAGAGATAGTGGTTTTGTCTTGTAACCCATATATTCCAGTTCCTACTCTAGGAGTGCGTTTGAAATCACTCTGGACGTCACACCGATTGCACATAAGCCGTTCGAAAATGAATTATTATATGCTCTGGTTGACTTTCACACTAGTTCGAAAATACCCGGGGTGTCACCCGGAGTGCACTCTTTTTTAACCAACTCTTCTGCTAGGTAAATTCCACTCCTGTCATTGCTTGTCAGTTTTTTGTTGAGTTGTTCACTTTTGAGTTGCTTCCACCACTTGCACTGTGATTGCTTTTGCATATTATTATTCATTCTCCGTGAATCGCGAACATTTAATTCCAGTTAGTTTATGATAAAAACGGCGAAATATTTATGTTAAGTTGTAATAATTATACACCAGTTCGTTCGAAAATACACCGTCGTGACCATATACCTACTCTCCCCCTTTAAGCAAAGTTTATTAGTAGTTTACCTAACTAGTGCGGAAAGTGATATTTTTCCGCACGCTATTGCAGATGGCCAAACGACTCATATCAACAAATTAATTATTATTATTTGACATTTATTTGATGAGGCTTATACCAGGGCCATTAAAAAATGATTGAAAAATAAGTTTTTAATGTAGCAGAATTATAATAAGTTTATTAATTTTTCAGTCATTTGGTAAACTACAATCATACAATTAAATATTCAAATGTCAGTATACTCCCAAAAAATTTGACAAATTTATTTTTCGCACTAGTACGGAAAAGTGTCTCTTTCCGCACTAAAAGGAGTGCGGAAAAGTGGACTTTTCCGCACGCTAGTAGAAAATAGTTGGTATATTGTGCAACTAGTAGAGAAAGTTCAACTTTTCTCACGAGTGTGAAAGTTTGTGGCACGAGTGAGAAAAGTACTTTCCCCACATGTTGCACACTATACTTTTTCTACAACTGCACAAATTTAAAAAATTCAAGTAAAGTAACTATGGTTAGTAAAACAAAAATAGCACTAAAGTATCCCATCTCCAAACTATTAAATAATTTTATTCAAAATTATAGGTGATGGTGAAATTTGAACAATTTTGTATGGTCGCAAACCCGTCTTTTCATTAAATTCTCTGTTATTTGAAACAATGTTTTCGAATTTAAAAACTTCTCATATAATGACAGTTTTGAGACAACTAAGTAGGTATTTAAAGATGACAGTAGCATACTAAGTTATTGTCGATTTTATGATCTAGAATTGTGTTGATTCTCTATCGTACCGTGGCGTGGAAAAAAATCTTTGCCACGGCTTAGGCAAAGTGACACTTTGTAGTTTCGTAAATTGTGGGAAAAGAACGATTTTCCATAGCAGTCGTAGAAAAACCATTTTTCGAACGCACTCCTAGTATGTAAGTATGGAATTTGGAAAGTAATTTTTATTGGTTCCAAAACGTCCGATCAAATTGAAACGTTGCTTACTAATAAAGGACCCATGACAATACAAATAATTTGGAAGGTTTTGTTTCAATTATCAGGATTAACGACTAATTCATAATATTCTATATTACTCTCCGTTTCAATATGTTATTATCTAAAGCTAAAGCGTGACATATTTAGGATTGATACAAGTGAGAGCGATTAGGATTTGTGTTAGGAAATCCAGGGTTTAATTTCAGTTTCAAAACCCAATGAGCCCGCTTCTATAGCAGATCGAATTAAAAAGTGGAAAGGAATATTGAATTTATCACATAAGGCGTGGGGTACTCGATATATATTGCACAGATAATAATAATAATATTTAAAATTGATTTGTACTTTTTAGTTCAACTTGCTATGAAAATTTATCATCTTTTTGGACAAAATAGTTGAGGTGGAATTATAAAACTCACTTAAATGTGCTTTCAGTTCAGT
>CAJUYH010001649.1:87592-106078 GCA_910591685.1 Galerucella tenella
GTTGAGGTGGAATTATAAAACTCACTTAAATGTGCTTTCAGTTCAGTTTTTTTAGACAGTTTCCAACAAGTCAACTGTAATTGCTCAATTTATTATTTATCTACAGACCCATGCTTAGAATTAAAATTTTTTCCCTCTGTAAGTATCCCGAGAAAATTAACTATCGTAAATGAATAGTCTAAAATTTCTCGACTCTCATCTCTGAAGTTGGTGACGTCTTCCGCCTTATTGTAATGTAAGTCTTGTCCTCTGCCTGTTGAATTGTGCAGGACGGGTTCCTGTTCCGGTGACTGTCGCTTGGTGCTTTTCAACAATCCCCGTTCACTGCTTACACATTCACCTCAACTTCTCGTTCCCGCTATCGCCGCCCACACTTTGTAACTAACGATTTAATACACTTTATGTCCTTCTATTTCATTCTGAACAAGCTCCCCTCGATCGTAATCTGCTAACCGCAAGGCTCTCTCTCAGCCCGCCGTAGGATACGATCCTATTTGGTGTTGGATATTCAGAAAATTCAATGGAACACTGTTGACTTGCAAAAAGTTGTTGGTAGTAGATATTTTTAATGCTGGCTGATATTCTTAACGTGTTTCTTTATTGGGGATGTGGCACGTTAAACAGAGCGTTCCATTTACCATAATATATTCTTCCAGTTCTACAAAAGTGTAAGTAATGACTTATTTTTTCAAATGTTCCATAATTATTTTTCCATTGTCAATACTAGTTAGTGGATATTTTTTTTTGATTTCTGGTGGAAAAAGAGGCCCCAAAGAGGCTAATAGAGCCGTGATGATGTTGGAATCAAAATGTGTTCCTTATATCCAACAAATACATTGGATCGAAACATATGGAACAGTTGAGGACCCTCAGTGTTCACCCGAGTTGATGCTTAGTTTGATAAGACAACTTTAACTCGCGTTTTTTTTCGCAGATTTAATAATTTTGAAATATGAATTTGTATAATGAGCTAAAAATATCACCATGACATCTTTAATATAAAATCTAATCAATTATGTCAGCAATTAATGTTGTAATTGGATGTCTCCAGCCTGAGATCCCCTGAATTTATTTGGAGGAACTAATTTCAGTGTCTCTATATCACCTTCAACTAGGTGAACGTACTCAGACTAGTAATTACATTCTCTAATATAAATTTTCATCCCAATGAATTTTCCATTACATACACTGGGAACTTTGGAAGAGACACATGAAGAAAACACGTCGATCTGAAAAGCAGAATAAGTTGTTTTGGAACAGTTGAATTATATACCAGAAGATAACAAGTTGGGTTAATTAAAAAGGAGAATTGAGGAACTGTGTGAGTAGAATGATGATAAGACATGGAAAAATTCGTATTAAGATACTTCAACACTTTGAGTGCTCATGGCAAGTATCCATGGTACGATAAGTATTCGGACAGAAAGGAACATATGCACATTTTCTGCTAATAGTGCCAATGAGGAGTGAGCTATCGTTTAAGTTGACAAAAAAATACCTTCTCAGCGCTCCCCATATGCACAGTCAGGCAAGCCTCCCAAGTTTTGATAGCTTCAGTCTGGCTTCCCACTGATCTGTTTTTGGCCTCCAAACTAAGGCTTCCTAGGTAACCATGGGTCTCACCACAGTTATGTACTGCCAGTGGATTAAGTCCCCATGTGTTTCTCATTGCCCGTTTGGCATCATTTAGGGCCATTTTACCTTTTTGGGTTTTGTCATGTAGGTGTGAATTCCAGGTTAGCTTTGCATCCAGAATTATACTCAAATACTTGACATCCCGGGCTAGACACTGCTGCACGTTGAAGAGGCTTGACAATGTTAGTCACTCTTGCTTCCTTTTTCTAGTGAGGGAATGAACGCATTTTTTTGCAGATTGATTTATGCTAGTGCCTTACTGTCTTCATTCTGTTGGACCTATTGTAAGATGGGAAAAGAAGCCTAAATACATAAGGTATTGTCTGGAGAAGTTTATTGCGGAGTAATTAAATCTAAACTTCCACTGGTTTGTTATGTATTTTTTAATCAATTGTCCAGTTAATACTGGTACAGAGGGGTTATTGGGGTTATTGGCAGTTTCATCGGCATCCTAGTTTCCTTTAATACCTGTGTGAGATGGCACCAAGAAAAATTATGTGGTTTCAGCTCTGGATTGGAGTTGAGATATTGTTTTTATGATATTTTGCATTACTTAGTTTTTTTTGTATAACATACCTTGGAAGTTTTCCATAACACTGCTAGATGCAGCTTTTAAAATACCCAAGCAATTAAATTTCTAACAAAGCAACTAATCAAAATTAAATAAACTCAAACCTATCTATATCTATCTTTACCACAGAATGCACCAGAAAAACAAGAAACGAAAGCCGGCGTAAATCCTTTGATGTTTTGGGGGCAAAATTTCGTGACCTCCAAACTGACGTTGACAGATAACGGATCAAGTTACACTGAGAAAATTGTTAAAAAATGTAAATTAAATGTTAACTACCAACCAAATAAAATAATAATTGTTTATTTTTATGACTTGCTTCGACAAAGTTTTAATTATTCAACTCAATTTATGAATTGTTTAGGTTGATTTAACAGCTAAACAAATATTGTGAAAAATATTATAAATAAAAGTTTTAGCTTCTGTTTTTGGAGTAGGTACCATCCAATATTAAAAATAATGAGCTATTGCGTTTAACCAAATGATTCTTATTTTCTATATTGTTATTGAAATTACTATATTATGTGTGAGTATGTATTTATGTAGCACTATATGTAGGATAGGGTGAGTCTAAAAACCAATACAATAATAATACATTATATATGCATAATATCAGTTTACAATGGAAAGAATTTCAGTAAATGATGATATGAAATTACAACAAGTATGGTGCTTGAATATAAAATTCCTATTTTCTATATATTTAAAAGTTACACTTCACCAGATTCTGAATTAAATTTTCCACCCAGAGAAAATGTACTGATATCTGTGACAACGAAGTTATAAAAAAGAAGTGGCAGTAAGCTTTTCTCCATAGATATCGAAGTTTTGTTGTGTTTTTCAATTATTCATCCATCACTTGAATGACAGCCACGAATTGCACAAGTTGTTGGCGCCATAACATTGACAGATAACGCTATAACGGGCTTAAAATGGCGACTGTCAGACATGCGCACTCAGAAAATGAATTGTAAAATAGCACAAGCTTCGTTTCTTCTTGGTATGGTGTATTTTGTGCCCTGGCTGACAGTGAAGATGATGTATTCTTTTTGAATGCTTTCTACATGTTGGCTACCCTATTTCAGATACGCTATATATTCAGTCGAAAATATCTAGTAATGAACCTTCATTTTTCCGTTATACTATTAGCTTTAATTTTTGTGTGACACATTGTATAGATGTCTTGTCTAATCTACGGTGTAATTTAGTTTATGGTTTCATAAAAAAAAATCATTATATTCGATTAATTCACTTTTCCAATCAATTTTCGATGTTGTTTTAGGTTAATTGGAAACAGGAGAATATTAATACAAACACATTTGTCCGATGTTTTATCTCATGTCTATTTAAATGGGCTTTCGGAACTAATTCACCAATTTCAATGGGGAAATAATTAGACAAATACACTGTATTGGTAAACTGTCCTTTTACGAAAATAACAATTATTTACCAACATTCCAGTTATAAATATGGATCTCACTTTGCGTTTAATCAACTTTCTATTATGAAATTGCACCTTCCTGTATATTTAATGGTCATCCCATGTTTTTGGAGCCACTTCAGCGTTATAGTAACTATCGATTTTTTAACGATTCGTTTTTGTAGGGGAGTATACCATCCCACTTTCATGGAAACATAAATAATACAACTTAGAAAGTTTCAATTTTGCTTCCCATACACGTGGTTGATTAAACAAAACACGTAAGTTTTTATCGGAACGAGACACGTGAGACCATTGATCACAATACTTCACTAAAAGTAAGGATGGGAAAAGGCCAATCCTTTAAAACATAACTCTTTGTTATTTCTTTATTGATATATTTATCACCCTCTGTACGTACATGTATGCTTGATAAAACTTTTTATTTTACCATCTTTCCAATTAGTTATAATAGTTTTCCAGAAAAAAAATGTAAATGCAACTTCAACTTTACCTAATAAAAATAAAAGTTTTTGATTCATTATAATGATTGAGTGATATTTAAGGGAAACCACTGGTATATTAGAGAGTTATTGGAACTTTTATAAGGCCAAGCAGTAATAGTGACTATATGGACAGCATGCGCATTTGATGTTTTAAATAAGGGAAACATTATAATGAATGAATGAATGAATGTCTTTATTAACAAACGTGTACAACACATTTGCCCCAAGAAGGCGAAGATTAGCTAGAAGCTACTCTTTAACGCTTAACCTTCAAGGGTTGTCACTAAGTGGTAGAAGGGCTTAGAGATTATATATATTGTACTTTATTGAAAAAACTTGTTCAGAAACAACTGCAATTTTGACTCTTGACCTAGCTATTCTTATTCGTCTATGGGCACTCCCTGTACATATTGTAGAGTTTCTCAGGTGTTTTTGTTTCATAAAAAGATATTGCTAATTTAACATCCAAAATGATAAATTCAAGTATTACCTTGCCTACCAAAACGAAGACTCCATTGATTAAAATAGATCCCATTATTAGCAAAAAGCTAAATTTGAAATATTTGTAGGCATGTTAACTTTAAAAGCACACATCCTGCTTCTTGGTGCCAAAACTGTGTGAAAATACTGACAAACTATTAATTTATATCCATATCATTGCTCTAATGTGGTTGAGATTAAATGAAGGTTTTCAAAGAAACACAAAGTCAAACCACAGCGAAAACATGTATCAAACACACTAACAAAATCGAATAGAAAAATCTTAAACACAGTCTGCCATCGAATATACAATACATAACTAGGTTAGGTTAGGTGTGTGGTGAGTGGGTCTATAAGGTCTGCGGCTCGCAAGAGTCTATTGTGGCTCACACGTTTTTAGATTCCGCCAAACAAATTCAGATTTTAAACAAAACCATTAAGTATCTGTATCTGTAAGTATCTGTATCTGTAAAGTAGGGAGGGGGTGAGTGTGTAGGCTCACAGCACTTAGGTCACATGTGACCCATTGTACATCCTCCCGAGGAGTTGTCCTCCTAGGTCATTGTCCATCCTGTCCTTCTGAGGAAGGTGGACAGGTCACTAGGAGTCATCTCCTTTATATTGGCAGGTGTAGGCCAAGACTCACCGAACACACACTCTTATTGACGATAACTCCGGACACTCGCATAAGACATGCCTGACAGTTTCATCTTCCTGTTCACACATCCTGCATAGAGGTGTATCCACTAGCCCCATACTATGGAGCTGTCTCCTTAGTTGACAGTGACCAGTCAGAAATCCTACTGTTAAACGTAGGTTTTTCCTGGTCATCGCCAAATATTTCTTCGGCGCCAGCTTCCCAGGGTCGCCCAGGGTGATCCTGGCAAGACTGCATCCTTCCATTCCATCCCATCTCTTAAGGGATTGAGCATGGGTGTATCGTTTGGCTAGTTCCGCAATTGTCGAAGTCGTTAGGCCGTAGGTGTCACTGGGTCCTAGAATTTTTAGTCCAGCGGCTTCCCTGGCCAAAGAATCAGCAATGCGATTTCCTTTACTCCTGTCGTGCCGTTTAACCCACATCAGGATAATATTGTTATCTGCCGAGGCGTCAGTTGAATCTTCAGAGTATCTCAATTAAATTATTTGGTGGATATTGTCTACAATACGAACTTGTTCATTGTACTTGCACTTGATATCACCACTAAGAGATAAACTATAAGTTCTTCGAGACCTATTTCACCTTGTATATCTAAACAACCATTATAGAGATTCAAAGTGATACTGCATACCTAAAATATCGATACTCTATAGCTAAAGGCGATATTCGATTTGCAATTAACTAGAACAACTATCATCAACCTGAGGCGGCTGGAACTAATTCTGTTGACCTCCACGAATCTCACCAATAAGCTCTAAATTACCGATAGCCATTGTAATACGGCTTGTTTATTTATCTTACCACCCTATAGAACGATATAAAAATAGTTTCTATGTAATTTTGTATCATCATCACCACAACATGGTATTTAAATACCTCCAAGAAGATTGGAAATGATTTAATTCCCAGTAACTAGTTGATGGTTTGATTAAAACTGACTTTGTTAAATGATGTAATTAAAATAAAATCAACGTTTTCTTTTGAGAAGATTCTTTTTATTTGACGTAAGTAATCGTAGTCTACATTTTTCTGTTTTATATTTCAACAGTGATGGAATAACCTTGTTTTTCCGTCGTTCTGGCACAAGGCATCTGGAAGATATCCCACGATTTTATAGAACGTTTCATATTTCATCACGTATTTTAGATTATAATGAGTAATTTATTGTTGGAAGGCTTCAATGTTCTTGAAAAATATTTTTCTCAACTGAAAATAGATCTTTTTTGCTAAAATTTCTATTCCAGCTTGTAGGAATTATCTGAACAATTAATTTTGAGAAAATTTCTTCATATTTCTTCTCGATGAGTTCTTATAATTGAAAATGTTCAGCTATAATCACTCTTGAACAGCTCTAGTTCCAGTCGTTCCATCTAAAAACTGAAAGAACATAGAGTACAAAGGAAAAGGGCTTCAAAAATTGTCTGAATATCGTACAATGAATCGTCGCATATATGCGTTCACTGAGAACTGGAAGATCTATTGTGCTACTCAGTATTTGTGGAAAGTCTCGAATACGAACAGTTGCTTGGAATAGAATATCAGCAGGTTTCAGTTGAAGGGCTCGGTTATTTCGCCCTGAAATTCTGTAGTGTCAAGCATTCCACATTATTATGTTAATGGAGGTATTTTCTTCCGTTCCACAAAATCTGCTTTCATCCTTCTCAACTATTTGAAGCTTTTGGAGGAACTTATTCCGCAGCAGCGTTCTAAGGAACCTGCAAAAACTATTTTGGTTTCACCAGCTGGTGTCAGCTACAAGGTGTTTCTTTGATTATCTTAGCCGTACTACTTCCAATTGTCTTCAGATTTTCTGTTCATGTTAATTAGACTCCAAACTCTTTAGACAGCACACGTTATTTTTGTTTCTACATTTTGTATATCGTATCGTTCGAACTTTCAATGTAATTTCTGGTTCTCCTTTCTATGACTTTTGGATGATTTCAGCTCTGTATTACCAAAAGTACGACGGAGAAGTGTTTGCCATGGAACAAGGTGATATCGAGACATACACACAACCAAACGTATATGGAATCACCTAATATTTTGTATTATGTAGGGAATATATGAAAATAATTTATTTAGAAATAAAATTCATTCTTTTTCCAATATTTTAATAAAAAAAATTTCACTTACGGATTAAAGAATTAATTATAATTTACAAAACAAACCTGATGGTTTCTTTTTTGGTTTCTGAAAATTAATTAGATTTGGATTAACTAGTGAAAAACAAGAAAAAAATAGGAAATTATTAATTTTAATAATCCGTATTGCCACCTCTATCCCTTATGCAATCTTCAATTCGTGCTGGAATGCTTCTGATTAAATTGTCAACATTTTCTTGCGGTATGTTTTCCCATTCTCCTAACGCTGCTTGAATGAGCTGTGCAATATTTCCTGGAGAGTTCCGACGAGCTCTAATTCTTCTTTCAAGTTGGTCCCACAAGTTTTCAATTGGATTTAAGTCCGGTGAACATGTAGGCCAGTCCAAAATGGAGACACCTTCCGTTTCAAGACATTCTCGAGCCACTCTGCTAGTATGGGGAGGTGCATTATCTTGCATGAAGATAAAATTATCCCCAACTGCACCTCGCCAAAGCCTAACTACCGATTCGAACACCAAATCAACATACCTTCGTCCGGTTAAATTTTGTTGGAGAGGCAGCAAAGGAATTTTTGTTTCTCTTATAATACCTTCCCAAAACATTACTGTTCCTTCTTTATATTTTGGGATAGATCTGGCATTATACACGGAAAAAATATATGTTATATCACCTAAATTTATTTAGTCACTTTCATTTGATTAACTCGATTAAATTTCATTCATATCAAATACTGAATGTATTGAATGTATTGACTCAAACAAGTCAATTCGCTCGGTTCAAAATTGATTTTTTTAAATGAAACAATTTTCAACTCCTTTTAAGCGAATAATGATATTAATTCAAACTTAATATTTGCTTCAATCAAGCACGTACACTATATTGTTTAAAACAAAAAATGAATTGTTCTGGAACTTAAAATCTCTGAATTAACCAATTCCAATACTCAATTTGAACTATTTATTCTTTTTTGTTTTAATAGATGCAATAGTTCAATCGGAATAATTTCATATTTGTATCGACTGATTATCTGTTTCATTCAAAATGTTGTTGCTTAGTAGATTGTCCTGTTTCTATCCAGAACAATTTACAGACAACAGGTTATCACTCACCTAACGATCTAACTCCTATCTCAAAACAATATAGAATGAAGAATGAAGTGAAAATTGTGATGGATAGCGGATTATTCAGGTATATATAATTGCGTATTCTATTTACAAATATTATATTATGTCGTTTCTTCCGAAAAGTTGTTGTTACTGTACTTGGCTATGATCCTAGCTAACCTAACCTAACCTACCTAATTGGAAATGTGAGGTAATGTAAGGTGTCATTACCTACAGTTTAAATTTCTTATATTCATCATCATCAACTTGCAAATTGTTTGAAATTCTAAGCGTTATAGTAGTGCTACCTAAATTCAGCTTTTGATAAAGGGACATGTGATACATTCATTGGGGCTGCATTTCGTATATTTATAGTGGAAAATTCAAGAATTTTTTCCATGCTTGTTTAGAACATTCATTGAACTCTATTTATTTTTATTATAACTTCTTTGTAGATCAACATAGATTGTGATTTGATTTTCCCTGATGCCCTTATAGTGAATTTGCAAGTGGATTGGTTCTAATTTATGGAAAAGTTATTGCGGTTGAAAAGAAATGCAGTTAGTGGAAGTTTGATTTTATGTTTTAGAAATTTATATTTTGTTTTACTTTATTTTGTTATTGTTTTTTTTTTCAATAAAATGCTATGAAGTATATTTAACTTTTCTTTTATAATGCATTAAGTATGTTACCTATGTCAACTAAATTTTTTTATCGAGATTAGAAATCAGTTGATCAAACTGATTGCATTTCAAGTTCAATCAACAAATATTAGGTACACTTTTTAACTAGAATAAATATTTAATTTATCGGATAAATTCTCTAAATTAACGCAAGCAATTAATTTTCTTGATTTGCTGGATTTAGTAATTTTGTTATTCAACTTAGGGCCGGTTTTACAAGAGAGATTTATACTAGGTATAGTTATTCTGGGTATAAAGTTATATCAGAATTTATACCTAGAATAAAACTGGTTGGATATCACTTTATACCCAGAATAACTATACCTAGTATAAATCTCTCTTGTAAAACCGGCCCTTAACAACATAATTATTCACCTGAATTCAAAATTTGTTTCGAACCAAGCCAAAAAAAATCGATATGATGATAAAGTTTGTTCATTAGATCATTTATTATAATTTGTTCAACAAAAAAAATTGATTGAATCATTATTTTCCTCAATTGATTTGATCATTTTTCAGATTCAATTCAACAAAATATTCACTAAGTTGAAGCAATAATTTTATCAAAATAATTTATGAAAATGTCTGGTTGACTAAATATTTGGTTCAGTCTACAAACAGTTAGCTGATGATTCAATACTTTAACCTGCCTTGAAATCAAGAAATTATTTTAATCACTTTAAATTAAAATTTTGTCGTGCATATATGACACTTTAATTTAGTTGATCCAAATAAATTTTACTTGATACAACGATTCTTTTTTTTCTGTGTAGCTTGTCTTCGTGGAGCTCTGAGAACCCAAATTCGACGATCATCTGATCTAAGGCCAATTTTGGTCTCATCTGAAAAACGAACATTTTTCCAATTTTCAATTGTCCAGTTTTGGTGTTGACGGCACCAATTCAGCCGGTCAGTTTTGTTTTGCCTGAACAACTCTGGATCCCGTAACTGTCCCCTGCTGTACAACCCTCGAGCACGAATTCTTCTTTGTATAGTTTCAACTGAAACATTTACACCTGTAGCTTCTAAAAGCTGTCGGTTCAGCTCTGGATGAGAAACATTTGGATTTCTTCTAGCAATTTGGCATACAAAGCGGTCCTGTTGTTCAGTTGTAATTCTTTGACGACTTTGTCTTGGAGAGTTCCAAATTCCAAATACCTTGCATACGTTTTTGATACAACACCCTGGGTAACGCATACTACCTCTGCTACGTCTCGTTGGGGCATTCCTTGTTCAAAGAGAGCAACAATTTTTCCCCTCTGCACATCTGTTAGTCCAACATAAGGCATTATTATCTTCTTTTGGTCCGAAATAAAATTACATGAGTAACGTGATTTTACTACTAAACACAAAATTTGAAAGATTATAATTAATGTGCAGTCGTTTATTTTTTGTTATCATGCTCATTAACAGCAAAAAACCTTAGCTTCGACTAGCATACCCAGTTTTTTCCCTACAAAATATTTTACTCAAATACTGAGTGATTCCATATAAGTTTGGTTGTGTGTATATTTGTTGATGCTGGAAATGGATTGTTTGTCTAGCAATGACTTGGCTTCAGCTGAATTTCGAAATGTTCAGACTTCGATGTAAGTAACGATGGTGATCTGAAACTCTTCATAATCATAACATACATTTATTAGGCTACCCTTTTTCATTGGAACGTTAAAATATGCAGTCTGCGAAGTTTTAATCACACACAATCGATACCAATTAAAATTCCAATTATATATCAGAATTAAATTGTAACTTGCAAGCTGTCAAGTGTGCGTTTCAAGTGTAGGTATACGAAAGCGTGATTTAATAGAGAGACGGCAAATTATTGTAGCGTTTTGGAGTGAAATTAAGATTGAATTTCCAAAATGTGAATTTTTCTTTCGAAATCCCAATTTTTGTAGAAATTATATTCTTTTCTTATAAAAATATATGCGTGTAAAAATCGTGGAGCAGTTCTTCCACTTGAAATTTTCTTGAACAGACAATATTTCATTACTCCTTTGATATGTGCAAGTTTCATTTAACATAATTTGAAGTTTGAAGGAAGTGATACAGTGTTTATTAGTTTCCATGTCATTGGACACACACAGTTGCAGTCTATTGTTTCTGAACGCTATTAGATGGGGAGCAAAATAACCTCGTCTGAACTGTTAATGAAAAACAAAGCGTTACGGAAACAATAAATCCAATTACCGGTACAGGTGTCAAATGAAAGGACTGAAACAAGAATAAACCCCAAAATTTGGCTTAACTTTTTAGATAAAAGGTAACAAAGACTGGTAAAGTCAGAAATATATTCGGTGTCTCAAAGTAAGTCATAGATTAAAATTGTTTTGATGAAATATTCATAAAAAAATATAGAAGATGACAAAGTTGAATGTGAAAAGTGTCTTTTATGGTGAATTGAATGGTTTTTGAATATACGAACGGGAAAATTTGAAAATGAGGGCTTTGAGCTTTGGAAAATCGTAATATAAACGGCACCGATGTGCGCTAAGCTTAATTTTTGTTCAAGTTAGCGCTATTTATGAGGAAGTATATCAAAGCCACGTCAATTTATCTTAATGAAAGTCCAGTCTAGACTGTTTTGTGGTCCAGTCCTGAAATTTGACGGTTTTAGAGAAATGTAGTGGGTGTATAAAGCCGGGTTCAGATGACGAATAGTTGGCGAATAATCGTTACATGTGTATGCTTGGCATGTCGTGTGAGTCGGTTACTTGTTCCTGCTTGTACAATTAATTGTCACTCCCTGGTTTTCCATTTCGGGTCGGTAAAAATGGTCCGAGTCGCAGGGATCACGATTATTCCTACACGTGCCAAGTTGTTGTAAAGCACTAACTTTACACCCTCTTCGAGGTATTGTTCTTATTTTATTTCTTTTGTTTTATTAATGAAATGCATATTAATCACATTCTTAGCATTCTTCATATTTCTACATAATATATTTCATAAAAGGTTTTATTTCGTAATTAGCTGAGTTTTCTGTTTTCATATCTAGTTCATAGAAATACTAACATTTGCGCTTTTGTCTCATTGATCAGTATTAGTAATGTTGTCATAATTTCATTGGCTTAACTTGAAATTCTAGATGCTCCGATCACATGATTTACATGTTCTATAAAACAGAAAGCTTGGCAGTATTCTTGGTCATTTTTCGCACATTCCTTTTTGGGTTTACAGTGTACAATTTAAACCAATAAAGGGTTTTCTTCTGACAATCTTGTTTGACTTGCCCAGCTCACGAGGATACAACAAAGTGCATACTTGTCTACACTTGTATAGGCGCTTGAACGAAGTGCAAAAATAATTTTCTTTCACTAGTGGGACTATTCATTTAGTTTTGAAAAACTACCATAAGCGTATAGACGTTTTTTGATTGTTCTTTTGTAATTCAAATGGAGTGGACAAATGAGAATAAGCCGGTAATTTGGATGGCTAAGCATAACGGCCGTTTTCATGACAAAGTTCACTTTAGCTTAAGTTACTTTATCACCTCAACTTCACTTGTTGAATGATTCTCATAATATTTTTGTTCTGTTCCTTTGAGTAAAATGTGATTTTACGTTTATCAAGAGAAGTTGTTAACAGTGACTATGACAGTTTCGAGATTTTTTCAATTGAAGTAGGGTTCTGTTTATTTTCGTATTATATTTTTATATTAGTGTTTATGCTTTCTTCTGACTTTCAACTTGAAATAAGTGTTATGGGTGAAGTAAATAGAAAAAGAGTAAGGGGTACAAATTTTACAGAAGAACAGAAGAAGAATTGAATTTGGTAAAAATAGCTGAAAAATATAAATCCATTATTGAGTGCAAAACCATCAAAGGTTCATTCATCTCGATAGCCATATTATGGAGAACTGCTGCTGCTGCAATTATTGTCATTGCTGTCTTTCTACTGTATTTCTAGTTCTTATTAGTGACTCATTGTATAGTCTTTCAGCCTCTGTATTTGTTTCTTGCAGAGGAGTCAAGAGATATGGTTGAACACCATATCCAGAGTCTCCAATTAAATGGAACCTCCTAAATTGGCCTCCATCAAAATTATTTTTCAGTCGACTATTATCAAGAATAGTCTGATCATGAGCACTCCCTAGCCATCTCGCCACTATAGAATGTTTGCTTAACCTGAATCTTTGGTGAAATTCTTCATCTGACCCATTATCAAAATCTGTTATCCTCTGTTTATACAGGGTGTCCCACGACGAGTTAAAACTATCTGTATATGGCAAAATACTTATAGTAAAATCATGAACATTTCTACGTTTGGGTTTTTGGATGCGATCTTTTTAACTAAAATATTTTCAAAGATGGCAGACTTCCGGTTCTACCGGAAGTCTACTGTAACTTTGTTATTTTGAATAGAACACCCTGTATATTAATACATTTTTGAAATCTGCGTAAAATTTTAGTATACTTTTGTCTGAAAACTTTTTTCAAAAAATGCATATTTTTTGAGTTATTGATTTTTTTGTAAAAAATTTGACCGTTGCAGACCCTTGTTAATTATTTTTTTACGAGGATACCCTGAATGATATGAAAATGGTTTCTGTTCGGTTGCTTTTAGCAAGAAGGTCAGACGTATTTGAATTTATGTTGAAAAATGTTCCATTTTATACAGGGTGTGTATAAAAAGTGTTCAAAGTTCAACTTCATAAATATCAAATTTCTTTTTTTCTCAAATAGAACCACCCGGTTTTTTACATTTTAATGCATTCAGGGGTAAAAAATAAGGCAAATTCATGTATACTTTTCTATACCTAAACCTTACCGTTATCCAGATATTGAATGTTTTCTGTAAATTTTGAGAGATGCAGGTGTGGTCTAAATTTTATTTTGACCCGTTGATACAAGCACTAAGAAATAAAAAAGATTATGTAAATTTGCTTTTAATACATGGTAAATATGGCAAAGTAGTTACAAGAACATATGTGCTTTATTTGCAGTAAGATATCCTGCATCTCTAAAAATTTACAGAAAATATTTAATATCTGGATAACGGTGAGGTTTAGGTATAGGAAAGTATACATGAATTTGCCTTATTTTTTACACCTGAATGCATTAAAATAGAAAAAACCGGGTGGTTCTATTCAAAAAATAAAGAAATTTGATATTTATGAAGTTAAGCTTTGAACACTTTCTATACACACCCTGTATAAAGTGAACAAATTTCCAACATAGATATAAATGGGTCTGACTTTGCTAAAAGCAACCGAACAGAAACCATTTTCATATCTTTAAGGGTATCCTCGAAAAAAAATAATTTACAAGGGTCTGCAACCCTCATTTTTTTTACAAAAGAATTAATATTTCAAAAAATATGCATTTTTCGGAAAAAGTTTTCAGACAAAAGTATACTAAAATTATATGCAGATCTTTAAAATGTATTAATATACAGGGTGTTCCATTTAAAATAACAAAGTTACAGTCGACTTCCGGTAGAACCGGAAGTCTGCCATCTTTGAAAATATTTTAGTTAAAAAGATCGTATCCGAAAACCCAAACGTAGAAACTTTCATGATTTCACTATCAGTATTTTGCCATATACAGATAGTTTTAATTCGTCGTGGGACACCCTGTTTATTTTTCGTTTCCTATAACTGAATCTTTCCTCATCACTGTCGCTCTCGTTGCTGCTATCCTCAAAGGCTGATGACTCGGTATCTATTTCCATCTCAAGAGAATTTGTCCACAATATTGACACAACGAACTGAAAACTGTCTCAAATTTTGAGGTTAAAGTCGTCTAAAGTCGCGATTGTGTCCACTTTAACTGAAAGTCGACTTGAAGTTATAAAGACTGTTATGAAATCGATTTTTATTTAAGATTTGCTTTAAAACTTGAAGTAGTGTTAAAGTTTTTCATGAGAACAACCATAAAAATCATATTTTTTTATTTAGCCAAAAATTCGCGCACGCGTACTTTTAAACTGTACATTTTGTGTGAGCGCCCTGCTTGTCATCGCAATTCACGAAGCTCGTATACTTACCAAGTACGCAACTAATTGTATTCGCCAAATACACGAGTCGTCTGAGCCCGGATTAAGCTAATGATGTTAGAGGTGACGATGTCGCTATTGTCACAACTTTAACATTTCCGTTACTGGAAAACATGTTTTGATTGTGGTTTTAGTGTCCGGGATAAGGCTCGGACGGAGAACATATACATTGTACTGATAAGGCGAAAATGAACCAAAACCGATCTGCAAGTTATGTTGTCCCTTCCAGGATAATTAGTTAAATTATGTAAATCATTCCGACCCCGTTTGGCTGGAAAGTGTAATTAATTGTCCGTCGATGCTTGTAAGCCCAGGAAGTAGATGTTTCTTTTTAGTAGAACGGTCACTGTCTTGAAAATTATTTTCAAAGCTTTAAAAAGTCCAAGCTTTCTTCATTTCATTTAAGACCATAACTTAAGGACCTCTTTGTAGAGAACGCGATATTTAATACTAGCACTGGCTCCTGAAATGTAAAAATAAGTAGAATTGGATGTGATAACACAAATTTTCCTCTTCCCAACTCCAAAAACGTCACGCTGTATAGTGGATAAATCTGTTGAAATGAATTTAAAACAGATTACAGTTGTATTTTGCAATCAGTTTCCGAACTTCCCGTTTTCTAAAATCAAAACTACCGAATTGAATTATAGCAGGAAATGTGTGTTGAATTACAGTGTATCAATCGATATAGAGACGAGTAAAACATAAGCGCAGGAATTACACGCGTTGTGCACATTCACCATCCAGACATTGTACAGATTGACCATGTGATTGGCACCTCCGCTATTGGCTCTGTTTCGTATATATTACTTTTATCGATAAAGCTTCCGGAGGCATATAGGTGTATCTGTATATCTATATATACGCTAGTCGTTAAATGGAACAAAGCGACTTTAATAATCGTTTCATTGACGAATTGCCCTTTTTTTATATAGACGGACTAAACATTGCGAATACTTTGATTGGTGTTCAGACTATTCAACTTTTTGGGGTGAAAAAAATTCCTCTTGATACATTCACCTCTCACTTCACGCAGATGATTTTGATTTTATGAAAGAGCAGCGAATAGGGGAAAAATTGGATGTGAAGTAAAATAACAAATGAGAACAATTTGGAAAAGCCGATACTTCGAAAGATGTGACACAAAATAATAGTTATTTTCCACTATTAGCTGTAAAGTTGACAATTATTGCTTCTTCTAGTCAACTAAGATGTTGAATTTTTCTATTAGTGGTTGATTTTTTTTCTATTATTAACCTAGGTCGATAATGGACAAATTTAAATATTTCAAGAATTCAGGGATAGTAGTTCAACAAAAACTTGTGCAACATAATTTTGTATACCCAGGAGATTGTCTTTAACATATTTGCTGCTTGATATTACCTATAAAGATAAAATTATTTGAATGAAAATGTCATTAGTTCAAAATCCGCGCTCAACCAAAAATGACTGATGACATAACGAGTACGTTCATAATATATCGAAAACTGACAGTGTACTTGTCAGTCAGACGACGGGGCAATCGCTTTTCGTGGTGCGTTTGTGAATTATTTTTAATTTTTGTCTTAAATTTGGCTAGTAGTGATAAAAATTGTATATACACCATGGTGGTGAAGACATTTATCAACCTCGCACTTTATTCCGTTCGGTGAATAATAATAGTCCTCACCACCTTGCTGTATAATATGCCTACTATTATGTACCAATGCCGCTAAACTGCCTGCGAATTGATAACCAAGGCTAGTGAGCAAGCGAGATACTTCGCAGCATTTCGTCGAGATGCGTATTACATTTTTTTCGTCATCTTTGCAAAAAATTACTAATTTGCGATTGAAACGTCTCGTTCGCTTTTCGGTCGCTTTTTACCAAAAGCCTTGTTTTTTGCCATCGGTTTCAGAAATTTGTACATGTTAGCGTTTTAGCGAATGGAAAGTGTCTGCGAACAAAAATACTTCAAAAGTAGTAGATTTTTCATTTGTAAATCATTTGTAATGGTACCCATTCACTAACAGGTCGCCTGCGTGCCGTCGCCTTGAGGTAGCTTGCCTTGAGGGCAATTTTCTCCATACACACGCCGGCCGACGACAGGTTGGGATCTGCAGTCCTACGAAACCTCACTGTTTGTGGCGATTCATCGTCAGTCTCGGCTCGAAGGCGTGATCTTTAGCGCAGTTGAAAATTTGGTCTGCAGATCAACATATTTTTGGGCTTGGTCTTTTCACTAATAACTATAATAAACATGAGCGAAACTACGTGTAATCAGCCTGACTTCATAACAGGATTGATAGATATTTAAAGAGCTAATTCCTGCTTATGGCAAATAAAGTCAAAAAATTATTCAGACTAATGCGAGAAAAGGCATACCTGTCATTATTACAATATTATAAAACTGTAGAGGAAAATGCCACAATCGATACAGTGAAAAATAAATTAAATAATCTAATAAGTTCATTTCGAAAAGAACTAAAAAAAGTAAATAAAAGTAAAAAATCTGGTAGTGGTTGAGTTCAGTTTGTAAAGTATGGTTTTACGAGTTTCAATAGTTTTTTAAAAGTCTTATCATCCATACGGAGATAATTTTTTGAATCGTCTGTATTAGATTGTCGCAGTTTTTTAATAAGGCTTGAGTGAGACAATTTTTCTCTTTGCTGAAGCCAATCTTTTACCCAAAATCGTTTTCTCTGTCTTAACTGGTTTTTCCATTAATAACAAAAGTATTAATAAAGCAGCCAATTTTTTGTGTTTCCTTAAGGAATTCATTTTCTCGGAGATCACTTTCGACCTCTGGACAACTAACAGTGTGTAGAGAAATTTGAGATCGCCTTCAGGCCACGACCTGTAGGGCCGATGCCGGAAGATTTTACCTTAAAATCGGACTGAATAATGTGTGGCCTCAATCGGCCGTTACCTGTCGACATGGACGCCAGTTCACGGCCTGCAGGCGACCTGTTAGTGAATAGGGGCCATAAGGGTCGACGGAAAAGTCTATTCCATTTACACTTACAGAATGATTTATTCTGATTATACTGTTGTCCAGTGAGTCAAAATATACAAAAAATTCAATACTCCAACTGTAAAGTCCATACAACCTAACATTATACAAACAAGCAAGCGATGGGCGCCGCTATATCGGCATTGCGCCTTTCATTTTATCTCTGGGCAGTAACGCGATATGCGGTATAGGTATGCACGAGAAGTTTTAAAGCGATGTAATATAAGTTTCAGTAGTAATAACACAAGGACATTGATAATTGTTCGAAAAAAATTTATGACAGATTCGGAAAGCTTGTTGCCTACAAGCAACAAGCTTGAGAAAGTTGTCATAAAATTTTTG
>CAJUYH010001649.1:106088-120588 GCA_910591685.1 Galerucella tenella
TTGAGCATTTATCAATGTCCGAGGGTTATTCGGATAGAAAATTTTTTGTTTCAGTATTACAACCAAATCGTGACATTTCGAAATATTAAATATTCGAAACTTCAAAATCGGAATAAATCAATATGTATCCATAGCAACGTGTGAAAATTGCCCATGATCTGTTTTCAGTGTAATGTTGACATGATTGGCTGAGATTGTTCATATGATAGAAAATGAGGAAATTTGATTGGTTTTTGGAATTGTCAAAAAATTTTCACCTTAATAAACTGCCATTGTTAGAAAATTTTGGATTGAATGGAATTGTTCAGTGAAAATCGCACATTTTTATAATCATTTATAAACTCAGATATATTTGCAGCGAAAATTGATCAAAAATGGTAGGATGTTTTAGACTTTCGTATAGTAAAAACAATGTTGGTATGAAAAAATAATGAATACAAACGTATATTTACGTTTCATACTATATAGTATACTTTACAAGCGACCCAATATTTATTCAATACGTTTCACGTTATTAAATTTAATAACAATTAAGCAATGCCAAAAAGGGATATATCTGCGTCAAGAGAAATCTGAATATAAAAAGAAACAGTGCAATACAGTTGTTAAATTATTTCATATATTTCATATATGAAAGGATAGCACAGAAGATGGGAAATCATTACACGCATCATTTTCATACTGAGGGCAATAAAAAGAACGCAAGAAAATGAAATAAATGGATATATTATACGTAGTACACATCAAGTGACTTGAGAGATGGGAACGGTGATTTGCATCCATTTCAATACCAATTAGTAATTGTTTGTGAAACTTCGTAGAAATTTTAAAGAGTTTTCAACTTTTTAACGATGACAAAAGTATTATTATACTCATCAAAAGTTTAATTTGTTTTAATTCTACTATTGTTCTAATTTTTATAATTTTTAAGTTGAATTATTCAATTAACATTTGTGACATTAGCCTGTCATTTGGTGATACAGCCTCATTAAGAATTGGCTGTTGTGTGTTGATCCTGGACTTTGGAGTGGAAATAACCCAACCATCACAACTTATGAAGATTCCTCCAGATAAACTGGTAGCCTATATAGAAGACACGAAGCTTTTGGAATGGAAGTAGGTAGATAACATGGGTAATGGTACAAGGATCCAGTTCAAGTTCCTGGGCTGTTGAACACAACCCAAACGGATGAATGAATGAATGTAATGCATTCTATATTAGTCAAACAATTAGAAATTTTTAAATTGGACACAATGAACACTTACAAGTACACAGATTAAAATAACCAAATAAATCACATTACACAAAACATCTACCTACTTGTTACCAAACATTCATTAACACCCAACACAGAATTATAAGTATTGCTGTGATAAGAAACAAGAACTAGATATCCTTGAAGAATTGGAAATTAGGAGATTTTTAATGGCCGTTGGCACCAATAGAAGTATGAGCTTAGAATTGCTTTGGCGAGTTTGAAATTTAAGGGTCGCTTAGATAAAGTTCAGTTGCACCAATGTTTTCGCTCTGCTTCTTAGCTGAGTGTCTCCAATACATTTGTCAACCTCTCTATTTAAGTTGAGCTTTATTTATTTCCTCATGGTTTCTAGTGACTTCTCGTTTTTAAAAGCTGTTAAGAGTCAATTCTTTTAAAATCAAAGGATTTTATTCTTGTTTTTCGAATAAGAAAATTGTTTATAATGGAAAACACAGTGAAAAACAAGAAAATCAAATGGGCAGATTATACGCAGTTCGGGAAAAAGTATTGCTAATATTGGGAATAAAAGGAGGAAAAATGTTTTTTCTACAACTGCTATGGAAAACAGTTCTTTTCCCACAATTTACGAAACTACAAAGTGTCACTTTGCCTAAGCCGTGGGAAAGATTTTTTCCCACGGCACTTTGCCCACGCCACATACATTTATATGGAGAATCAAATAAAATCGACAAAAACTTAGTATGCTACTGTCACCTTCAAATACCTACTTAGTTGTTACAAAACTGTCAGATTATATTAAAAGTTTTTAAATTGTAAAAGGTAGTTTCTAATAACAGAATTTAATGAAAAGAAATGACGTTCCGGGTTTGACCATACAAAATTGTACAAATTTCACCATCAACTATAATTTTGAATGAAATTATTTAACAGTTTAGATATGGGATACTTTTAGTGTTATTTTTGTTTTACTAGCCATAGTTACTTTACTTGTATTCTTTAAATTTGTACAGTTGTAGAAAAAGTATAGTGTGCAACATGTGGGGAAAGTACTTTTCTCACTCGTGTGTTTGCGTCCCTCACCCTTCGGGCTCGTGCCACAAACTTCCACACTCGTGAGAAAAGTTGAACTTTCTCCACTTGTTGCACAATATACTATTATCATGCAATTTTTCATATTTAATACTTTTTACGGTTGTACCGTCTTCTTGGAAATCCATTCTCAAGAATATCCAATACTTCCAGATCATCTCCATAAACATCCTTCTTCAAAAATAGAAATAAGCACACATGAAATTGGGTGACGGAGAACGGAAACTCGAAAACAGAAAAATCATTGACATGTATGTCAATAAAAACACAAGAATGTTAGGTTAGAAATCTAAGCTTAGCTAGGTGCAGCTTAAAATGGTGCAAAACAAAACATTCTCAAAGCACCACTTAACTTCAAGGTCTACTTAAATATCAATTGGTGCAAACGGCCATAAGAGAACCATAATATAAGGTTGTCAATGAACAAATGTGTATAGGAAACTCTCCACTATTAAGCTGTCTTCTCCGGTAACACTTGTAAAGATCAGTTTTTGTTACTCTCCTATATAATTGCACAGTTACACTGATCTTAAATGGGAAAGAGATATCCAGGATATTCTCATAGGACCAAAATATCAAACATCAAGTAGGCATCATATCAAATGTAACTTCTGTCATTCTAAAGATGATATTTCACGTATTATAATCATCATTCAGGACGTTGTTATGATTTATATGGCAAAATCAACATATTTATAGTGTAAATTATAAACAACAAACTTGAGATTGCTATATCAACAATGAACGGAACATAAATTAACGTGTGTAAATATTTGTTTGATACTTGTTTTTGTATTGTCTCGTATTATGTCGTAGTGCGAACTTTAGATTTACGTTATATCAATATTTGCCATTTAAATAATGGTTGCTTTGTTTGTACCTACTCATGAATTTCTTATAAATTGAAATGAAATGCCGGGGCTTGAGTACTTGTTTGTTTACCGACAAATACATTTTAAGGCTAATGAAGGCTGTAATATTTTCAGAAAATATCGAATGTTAACAACAAATTGTTTTTGATGATTTGTTGGTACCAATAAATAAAAATAATTTGTCTTGTTTCAAAACTTCAACCCGACTACTGGAAAAATTATGCCACTTTGTTATAAAGCCCTTAATCGTTTCCATTGAAATGTTTTGTTTTGTTGAGGTAGATGGCATATGATATTAACAATACTCTGATGCCCGTTTGCACTGTTAGTTGCTTGAGAAGATCCTAAGTTTTTAGCTTGTTTGCACCGCTGCAGCTTAAGCATTACCTACTTAGTGAAGAACTGCTTAACGCATTACGTGCATCGCAACAATGACAAAATCGAGTACAGGTTGGCAGATTATTTTTGGCACTGTACTATGCGCGACAAAGCCATACAACTTGACAACGTTGTAAAAGCAGTTACCGGGAAGAGCAGGCGACCTACACTCGGCATGCAAGTTTTAAACGAAACGAAACATTAAAAGTAAGCACTTGCATTCCGCATACGTCTTTGCTACGGCACATCGGACGTTGCCAAACTTCCGACTGTCAAAACTAATTTGCCAGCCTGTAGACTCCGTTTCACATAAGAAGAACCCACTAGAAGTCTAGAAGCTGCAGTTGTATGCGCTAAGAAGCTGCGCATAACAATATCTGAACATCAATATCGATAAAAGTCTTAGGCTTAGCCTTAGTGGGTTCTTCTTATTTGAAGGGGAGTCTAATTTACTAGTGACTTTCCAGATTTGGCTATGAATCGAGTGTCAAATCTGTATGGTTAACATAAATATGAAGGAAACAACAACTTCAGGAATCAACAGAGGTTATAAAATGACCAGCACAGAGATAAAACCAAAGCTCTTCTGTAAACTGATTCATGAGAGACTCTCTGTTGTTTGTGCAATAGTACTTGATCATTTGGTCTTGTGGTTTTCGTTAATAGGTGATATTTCACCTGAAAAACATTTCATAACTTTAAAGGTTCTTCTATAAATCCTAAGACCCGTTAACATTGCTTTGTTACTCGAAATTTTTAATAAAATGCAAATTCGTTGGTTGTTGAAATGATCAGATCGAATAAAAGCGATGTCGGGCAGTCGAAAGTCTATTATTTAGAGGATTTCTAAGTCTTCATCGAATATGTCGTTTATTACCATCTCCATTTTGATAAAATGTACCACACATCAACACAGTACGATCCACAGACATATAAAAAACAATAGACAGAGTTGTTTACAAAATGTGTATGTGCCAACATTAATTCTTACTTTACTACAAATTATTTTGTAGTAACGCAGCGTTGCCAGATGAATAATATAAAATTACTTTTAATACTTCATGTTTGATACTATTATTTAATATTTCTCTACAAACAGAATATATTTTTGCATACATATATTTTTGCATGGAAATATGTGTGGAAATTTGTTATTTGTTGAGTTTGAATCTCTTAAATTTTATTTTACATACAAGGTAGTATAGTATAATTTTCCGCTCATCTTTTAAAATTTTGCGAAGTCCGGCAACGCCGCTAGCAAAATACCCCAACAAGCAGCCGCCATATTCCAATATCATTTCATTGATATTTAAAGTGGCGAGTACTGTGTTTTTGATTTATTTGCGTGTATTTCACATAATTTAGTATTTACTAGTGAAGCAGAGGTGTTAAAAAATTAAAACTATGGTGAGACAGTGTGTGGTGTGCCGGAAAATCGACTATTTGAACCCTAACCTATCTTTTCACTGGTAAGTTGTAGTAAATAAGTTAGTCATAGGCGGGTATGTGAATTCTTTTTTCACACAATCTGAATTGGCTTGATAAGGAAAAAATTGGGTGAAATTACCACTCACATACTTACACATATTTAAGCAGATTGTAGAAAATAAACATAAGATGCTGCACATACCTATATATAAAAAAAATGTCTATGATGCTTACCTATAGGAAGCATTAGACAAGTAGTTCAGGAATTTGGATATACTGAGAGTTTTGAGGTATTAAAAACTTCATGTAAGGCTTGCTTTGATAGGCGACTACTCACTGTATATACCTAATAGGTTGCTGTTGCATTTTGTATAGGTGCCAGGAATTATGTAATTTTATTCCTAGCTATAATTTACAATTTACTGGTGGTTTTACCTCATATCACAATACCTCTACTACAATACCATTATCTTCAAAAATCCTAGTTAGTAGTAAAAAATAGGTAAACAGCTAGCCACTGTTGTGTACCTATAATTTTCCAATGATTTCTTCTAGTTTTCTGGTAAGCCAAGCTCGAAGAAATACCTGGATGGAAATACTTGGATTCCAACCAGATAAAAAATTACCAAAGAGGCCAGTCGTATGTTCTGATCATTTTGAAGGAAATGATTTTACACAAAGGACCAATGGAACAAAAATGTTAAGGAGAGATGCAGTTCCTTATTTCGCAATCAATGACTTAACTTTGACGATGTAACTACTTGTAAAATAAATATGTATTATTTTGTAATTATTTTTATTTCATAAACCTCACAAGAATTTGTATTACCTAGAAGAGCAAAATTAATATAAACTACAATATACATTACTTTTACTGACAATTTTGAAGTTGTTTTAAAAAATGAAAATGTGTAATATTCTCCTTTGAGCAGTAAATATTTCAATGTGATAGTTAGATAAATTGAAGTAACAAATTTTGATATTTATACTAATTTTTGTTGCACATTTGTTTATTAAGTTTTAATTTAAAAAATCGAAAATATTGTGAAAAAATTCTCGAATTGAGTCTATTCAATCATTCGCCCCCGTTATTTCTCCGTCTATGGTGTTTATCTGTCGGCCGCCATATTCCAACAATGGTCATATGCTTTGCCTCTTCACCGCCCCTGATCATAACAATGTTGGAGTATAAACATTTCGTATTTTATGAATGAATAGCTCTGTCTATTGTTTTTTATATGTCTGTGGTACGATCACAGAATACACCAGCCAAACAAGAAGCGGAAGCCGGCGTAAATCCTTTGATCTTTTGGGGGCAACATTTCGTGACCTTCAAACTGACGTTGACAGATAGCGGATCAAGTTACACTGAGAAAATTGTTGAAAAAATGTAAATTAAATGTTAACTACACGCAAAAAAGTGAAACCAAAGAATCTAAAATAATAATTGTTTATTTTTATGACTTGTTTCGACAAAGTTTCAATTGTTAAACTCAATTTATGAGTTGTTAAAGTTAATTTAACAGCTCAACAAATATTGTGAAAAATATATAAATATAAGTTTTAGCTTCTGTTTTTGGAGTACCATCCATTATTAAAAATAATTGGCTATTGTTTAACCAAATGATTCTTATTTTCTATATTGTTATCAAAATTATATGTGTAAGTATGTGTTTATGTAGCACTATATATAGGATAGGGCGAGTCTAAAAACAATACAATAATAATAGATTATATATTTATAATATCAGTTTACAATAGAAAGAATTTCAGTACTCAAATGATGATAAAACATTACAATAAGTATGGTGCTTGAATATAAAATTTTTATTATTTATATATTTGAAAGTTACACTTCACCAGATTCTGAAATAAATTTCACATCCAGAGAAAATTTACTGATATCTGTGAGAACGAAGTTATGAAAAAGAAGCGACAGTAAACTTTCCTCCACATATATCGAAGTTTTGTTGTGTTTTTCAATTATCCATCCATCACTTGAATGACAGCTACGAATTACACAAGTTTTTGGCGCCATTACTAATAAATGTAATTTTGTACACAAATTTTATCGTTCAAAACACAAAAAAACATGTAAAGAATCAAAATGCTAACAACAAAGAAAATTCTTTGGTAAACAATAAAATCACATGTCATTGACATATAACGGGCTTAAATGGCGACTGTCAGACATGCGCACTCAGAAAATGAATTGTGAAATAGCACAAGCTTCGCTTCTTCTTGGGATGGTGTATTCTGTGGTACGATGTAGAATAATAGTTAATAGTCAGATTTAATTAGCTGTCAACCGCGATTTCAAACTTAGTAGAACTTAAGTCCATCTTAAGTCGACCCAATCGGGAGCTTAGTATTGAGAGCTACTTAACTCGTTTGAGAAATACTTCGAATGTGGTGCAACTTAACTTTAAGACTGTCTTAAAGTGAACAGTGTAAACGGGCATGAATATCACTATGAATATGTATCAAATCTAAATAATTTTGTGGCTATCATTCGGGTTGAATGAGTATTTATAGAGCCGCTTCCCATCTTTGATTTATTTCATAACTACATGGTCACTGTTATTGTGGACCTACAATTCGGATAATTTCCAGGCCACTTTTGCTATAAAATTTCTTCCCAAACTTATGCTATATTTCTTTCCTGAGATATGGCCGACGGCCGTTCTTAGCTGGTCTCCCGGTACAGTAAGCTGTCGTTTACAAAATTACCGAGTTTAACAAGTTTTTCTTCGCTTTATTGCTCTTTTACGGTTCGTTTATTTGTTCAAAGTAATAAAAACGTTGTAGTCAAATCGCGTGCTAATAATTCTAATTACTTTCTGTTGAAAATTTTATAGACAACTCTATTCAAAGGTGGCGTTTCATTTTAGGCCAGATGAGCGGCAAATTAATACAACTATATACTTTCTACTTCTAGACAACTAAGATACTTTTTTGCCTACCTTACTGAAAAGCCAATCATAGGAACGCCAAAAATAGGGAGGAAAGTATTGTTTAGCAGCCCAAGAGCGGAAAATGGACAGCCTAAGTGCTTACGTCTCAACTCAACTGTGGGCGGAGCCTAACTGGTTCCAAACAAACTCTCTATGTAAAAGTCCCATGAGAAATTTTTAAATTAGTGTTTTCAACGTTATAAAGGCAAAATAAGACATCTAGTTTCCATATTGTGTTAGAGGTACGTGCCTTTTAAGTGTTTTTGTATAGGTTTTCGCCAAGGTAAGTTAATTTAACTACTAAATTAAGTTGAAAACTTTTTGAGGTTTTGTTGGCTAGTTTATTCCGTTTGAAACTATCTTAACTGTATTATGTATTTTCTATTTCTATATTTTATTATTTTCAGATGGCTTCAAAACATGTCTTAAAGCTTTCTTTGTCCACAAAATGGCAATCACAAACTCTCGCAAACTGAGTGGGTTGTTTATCTTTTCGCCTGTGATTAAATAAAATATTCCAATAAGACATTCTTTAAAAATTATATTGATTACTCTTTCTTCACCTTATAAGAGAAATCCATTTGTTTCTCTCAGCCTGGTTTGTTGGAAACCGAAAAAATTTGCAGGTTGCTTTGCACTGTAATGATTGCAATCTGGTACAAAGTACATTACCATAGTGTCTTGAAAGCCCTAAAAATATATTCAGTTGAAGTCACAAACTAAATAATGATATACAGATATAAAGAGCTTTATTCAAAATAGAAAAACCTAACTTACATACAATTACATTGTACATAAGTTTAAAGTATACAAACATATAATAAATAAATATATTATATTAAATAGCTACATGTACCTATATGATAAATGTATAAATAAACAAATACATGAAATTAAAAAAAAAAAAACAATAATCACAAACATTTGAATTTTTAACAATTTGTAGTAAACATAATTCTAGGTTCATCGTTTAACTAAATAGTTCATTAATCCTCTTTTAAATTGTGGCAAACTTTGTGAATCTTTTATTTCATTTGGTAGCTTGTTATAGTCAATAAATCCTTTAAATATTAATGTTTTTGTATTAAACGTTATAGTTTGAATGTTAATATGTAAGTGCTTGTTAGTTCTAGTATTATATTCATGTATTTGACAATTATAGGTTATATATTTGTTAAAAAACATGAGCAAAAGATTGTGCAACATCTTATAAAAATGTAGGTTGATGTCATATAAAATCAGCCTCTTTTCAATCGATAACCACTCCAATGTTTCCATCACTAAAGATACTGGGGTCAGCCTGCCACATCTCAATACAATTCTCATTGGTCGGTTCTGTAATTTTTGCAGTGCATTAATTTGTTTAAATCGAAAGTATTATACAGTAAGGTAGGACAGTATTCAAAGTGCGGCTGTTTTATGGTTTTATACACTGTTATTTTAGAGTTAATACTCAAATGTTGCGATACTCTGTAGTAAAAGTATGTATCTATAATTTATTTAAAAATGTTTTTTGTATATAACTAAAATGACTATTGAAATTTAAGTGACATAGTAGAAATTATCAAAGAACCTATCACCAAAACATCACCAAACATAACCTCAATAAGTTTTCAACTTAATTTAGTAATCGAATTAACTCACCTTGGCAAAAACGTATACAAAATCACTTGAACGGCACGTTCCTCTAACACTCTAACACAATATGGAAACTAGATGTCTTATTTTGCCTTTATAACGTTGAAAACACTAAATGAAAAATTCTTTATTGGACTTTTACATAGAAAGAGAGTTTGTTTGGAACCGTAAGAGGCTCCTCCCACAGTTGTGACGTCAGACTTAGGCTGTCTATTCATACCGCCACGATTTTGGAAGATATCCACCATCTGTCACTGTCTGTCACTGGATGACTTTGACATTTCACGTGGATTTCAATGAATCAACCAAGCTTGAAGGTTTTTTTGAGATATGCTTGAAAAACTGACTTGACAGCATCATCCACAGGAGTAGCTTTTGGATAAAGGTGAACTATGCTATTTACCTAATCACAGTTTCCTGTAACAATTGTCATATTTAAGTGAAGCGTGTTATGTATAGATGAAGATCTCCTAGTCTGTCAGGGCATATAGTGGATGGTCTACTTTCTAAAAAGTAGTTTTCAAATTTGTAAAGCCTTATAATAGTATATTACTAGACTCTGTTTCACGTAAGATCAAGCCACTTGAAGTTGCGGTCGTATGCGCGAACTAGTTGTCAAAACCAACGTCATATTGTAAAACTGATATTCGAATACAAATCAGTAGCGTAACGTTTTCACATTTTGTAGGTTAACACAAGATAACAATATTAAAAATGTATTTATCGTATGTATAGTATCAATAAAACATATTTGTGTATTATTTAAAGCTCTTCAAGATTTTTCAAGTTTCACATTCAATACTTGGTATCGTTAAAATGATAAAATGATTGGCGATGCTCGTTTGTTACGCCAATGGCATGAAATGGTCGTTACGAGGCGACATAGATGAACAAGACCGATTGTGACTTCTGCGCAAGACAGTTGGCAAACTTCACGTGGCTTGTTCTTGTGTGAAACGGAGTCTATTAACTTGACATCTTGACATTTCACAATCAGTATAAGCTGGTAGAAGCGTTTCTGGACACCCTATATGTACTAAATTAATTCGAATTTTGAAAACCTGGAAAAAAAGAGAATAAAGCAAATATATCATACAATGGCAAATTACAATTAACACAATTGATGTTCACTTTTTTTATAACAATTTGTTTCGGTCTATTTTTTTGATATTTTTTGCTGCCGACGCAGGGTTTATATCGCAAATTTTCCCGTCAAAATTTTTCGTAGATAAAAGGAACGTATTCGGGTAAGCGGAACTACACCGATTTGATGTCACTATCAGCGGAACCGTTTATCTCAGCGACTCCAGCTCTATTGATTTAAATGCTTAACTATATTTATTACCAACATCCCAATTCCACCGACAAAAATGATCCTTTGTAACTGATTCCAAGCGAGGACTCTCCTACGTGGATACGACCATCGATCGAAGATTTTGAAAACGACATTTCTTACTCTAACTTAAAGTTGAACGTAAAAATTCCCAATATCAGGGTATAAGAAATGTTTCCTTTCTAACACATTATCAAACTGGTCTAGACATATGAAATAGAGCTCTGTATGTGTATCAGTAAAATGTTTAGATCATACAAACTCTCCAAAATGAAGTGTTTGTAAATGCGCCTTGGTATGAGATGGGATGAAATCAAAGGATGCAGTTTCGCTAGGATCACCCTGGGCGACCCTGGGTAGCTGTCGCCGAAGAAATATTTGGCGATGACCAGGAAAAACCTACGTTTAACAGTAGGATTCCTGACTGTCCACTGTCATCTAAGGAAACACCTCCATACTATGGTGCTAGTGGACACACCTCTATCTATGCAGGATGTGTGAACAGGAAGATGAATCTGTCAGGCATGTCTTATGCGAGTGTCCGGAGTTATCGTCAATAAAAGAGTGTGTGTTCGGTGAGTCTGGGCCTGCACCTGCCGATTCAAAGGAGATGTCTCCTAGTGACCTGCCCACCTTCCTGGGAAGGACATGATGGACGATGACCTAGGAGGACAACTTGGAAGGATGTACAGTGGGTCACATGTGGCCTAAGTGCTGTGAGCCTACACTCATCCACCCTACTCTACAGATACAGATGCATCTCGGTATATTCGTGATGACGATCTACATAGAGAGCTAGGCGTGAAGTACGAGAACAAAGAAACTCAAAAAGCTGCTAGAAGCCATGAAGTACTACTATCAGACTATCCAGATCCTGAATCACTATTATTAAAAAAATACTAGAGAGGACTTATGCCCGATTTCACCAACCCATTCCTAAAGTTAGGTAATACCTAAGACAGATTTTTGAATGACAGAATAGAATTTACTTTTCACCATGCGCTAAGAAACGCCTAAACATAATAGAAAATACCCAATATTGTCACTTTCAAGTAATTCTTAGCGCGTTGTGAAACGAAAATTTCACTTAGCAAATCCAAAATCTGATTAAGGTATTACCTAACTTTAGAAAATGGTTGGTGAAATTGGGCATAAATCTCACAAGTTAGTATGGTGAGGAATGAATTAAAAAAGCCAAAAAGCCAACCAGAAATATAAAAAATATAGTGATAATAGAATGAAAAATAGGCAGAAATCTTCAAAATACAGTATAAATGTAGTATTTTCGTGCTCTTCTACACCCAATTATTATTTTGACGACGATACCCACATAATACACCAACATTAACATTCTACTTCGAATTGAAATTAGTCAATTATGCGACGTCTCTAAATTAAAGTAGGATTAGTGTGGATGCCGAGACGTAACGGTATTTCTGGAAATGAACAAGCTGATGAACTCGAGAAGAGGTTCAGCAACAGCATATGCTGGACCAGAACCAGCTCTTGGGATCACAAAGAAGGTAGTCTGAGAGCAAATACAAAAATGGGTACAAAGCCAACATAGACTTCAGTGGAGGAACACTCCAAAGCAGGTATACAGTGAAACCTTCATAGGTGACACATGTGCAAAACGAGCCGAGGAACTACTGAATATCAGTAGGTATGAGCTAAGAATTATTACAGGATATCTAACGGGTCATATCCCTGTGAAAGATAACCTGCATAAAATCCGGTTATATAACGTGGACCTCAGCTGCAGACTTTGTGGCATGGAGACCGAGATCGTAACCCATATCTTATCTGACTGTGAGGCACTGGACTCGAGGAGACAAACAATCTTCGGTGAAGCTAAAGTGCCCCCTGAAGTATGGCACATATCCAATGGACCTATATCGTCTACTCGAAGGTACGGGTATAACTAAATGTGGGGGAAGAACGGCTTCCAAAACACAAAAAAGCGTCTCCAAACCATCTGACAACGTCGTCATATTGTTACGCATGTCTGAAGTTAAAACACGACGCTGCTACAACCTTTACCTATCTGACTACTGGTAGTTAATATTTTAGTAATGGGGTAAATGTCTTAAGAACGTTTTATTGACAAATTGAGTTATGGAAAACGTCTTCGTGTAGTCATTTTTACAGCAAATCTTTCTCCAAATATTCCAGAGGGCATGCAGTTGGTATTGAAATTTTCCTAGTTTATTTATTTGTGTTACAATTTTGTTCCATAAAGTGAATATTAGAAGATTGGAAGAGGTTTAATAGCGTTAATCTAACCTCAAAACTTCATCTTTTCATATGGTACACTAACAGCGTTATAATTAGTATAAATGTCAATTTTAAACGTTTTTTATTGAATATGAAGGAAGGTTTTCTCTCCGATTCCACAAAATCTACATTCTTCTTGGTCCGCTATTTCAATGGCAGGAAACCATTCCGAAAATACTGTGGTTAAGGCATTCGTCTGCTCTCAACTGCGTTGCCTTTTTCTCTCAATATTACTTTGGAGCTGATACCTCGAACGGAAGCTTCATACACAGTAAGACGTTATGTAGTTCATTAAGCTCATTTTAAAACTGATCACGAAAGAACTCAGTGCTTTAATGGCTGCTTGACTATCCGACATGATGATAAATCCTTCGCCTTTTATATCCTTTGTCAATATAGAACTGGTCACACTTTCCTTAGGCGTTAATTTCCGCTTGGAAGATACTTGGGACTTTTCACAAGTTTTTTTGAGTGTTAGGTTCCTGGTTGTTGGATAAATAACTATCAATTTTATAGAATCTGCTGAATCTCCAGTTTTGTGTATAGATAACTGGGTAGCTCTTCCAAATACGAAATTATTTGGAGATCCAAATTTATTAGTTGAAGGATGATTACTATTATTTTTACTAACTTTATAGTAACCCATAACAATTATATTTCAATGTCAATTATTTATTTTGGTTGCCTGTTGAATATTTAGGTCGCTACCTCCGTCGTAACCATCATTTTCAACAGTCCTCAATTTAACTGTGCTCATGGCACTAGTTTACTTTCAATTTATTCGCCGAACGACAGGGACTTAAGAGGAAAAATATATTTCGGAACAGATACAGCACGTACGGTTTTCATCGTCGAAAAATTTCCAATGTCATTTTAAAAGTTTCAATTTGGGTTTTATGTAATTTTTACGGATTCGATACGAATTAATATTGGTTTGTACCAATAGAGATAAGCCGTCGCTTTGAGATTTCTTTCCATACTTCAGACAAATTGATTTTGATGTTTGCCATCGGCTTCCGCTAAACGACTTTGGCATTTTATTTTTTTATTCCTGGAAAATGTGTTTGTATAGCTTTTACGAAAACCCTGGCGACTGCAAATTTCATGTGTATCGTTTAAATAAAGCCGTTTATTCGATACATTAAAATGGAAGCTTACAAGAAATTGCAAGAAGCGAAAAATATTGAATTTTCACTTTAAATGACAGTGGATAAATATAAAATCCTACTCAATGGACCAGTTATTGAACATTTAAACATAATATTTTGCTAAAGGGGCCAGTTATTGATTTATAAGGCAATGCAGTGACCTGTC
>CAJUYH010001649.1:120598-133058 GCA_910591685.1 Galerucella tenella
CTCGAAGGACCAGTTATTGAAAATTTTAACATAAAATTTGGCTGAAGAGGTCAGTTATTGATTTATAAGGCAATCCAGTGACCTGTCAAATCAAATTAACATGGCGTCTCAGAGCACACATACTGATAATTCTGCCGCGCTTTTGAAAATTATGATTCGCCCCAAAGCGGACTTCTAATTTTAAATTTATAATTCCGCCAGTGGAAATCTAACCACACTGTAGTTCCTAATTTCACTTACAGGTTAGTTTGATAACTTTTAATTAAATTCAAAATTTTTGACCTGGTTTCCTTTATTGTAATATTTCAGCCTTGAGAATGAAAGCAAAGTTTTCTGGAAGCTTGGTAATGAATAGCTTTATTGAGATTGCGAAAATTCTATTCGCGACATACGATTTACACAAGTACGACAGGGAAAATATTAGAAAAACTACCTGAAAGAGATAGAAAAATAATTGTACGCACTCAGCTGTTGCCAAATGTACTTATAAGTAAAAGTTATCCACACTTTCTTTCAGCAACAATGTTAAATATCGATAATTGTTAAATAGAAAGCAGTGTCTAAATTTTATTCATTGCAGATTGTGATTTGTCCAAATTTTTTCTTGTATAATATTACTTCATTCTTATTTGCGTTGATCTCACTTATTTTTCAAAAGTCAATAGTATTACCAAACCCGATTTTCCCCCACTAAATACGGCGTTATCCCGTGTTAAAAGTCAAATGCAAAATAAGTTATTTACTCCTTAGAAAGTACCAAACATTCTAAGCTGGCAATGCTGCTTTCATATCAGATTGGTAGCTGGAACTGAACACATCATCGCTGACTGCTAACAATTATTCTTCTCTCTCTTTCAAGTAGTTTTTCTCAGGTTTTCCTTTTTTCTCAGGTTTTCCTTGTCGCGATCTGTACAGAAAATACAACACTGACCAGCTGATGTGTCTCCCTACATTGTTTGCCATACTAAGTCACGTGAACAAGATTGTCCAATAAAGTAGACGCATATTTCATATTTTGCTTGGATATTAATTTATAATGGTAAATATTATATCAAAAATTACTAATAATAGGAAATAAACCAGTTTCCATTGGAAATTACACCAAAATTTTAAAATGAAATTCAAATTTCAATGCACTTTCCGACCACTACCCGAGGATTACCGAACGCTACCGATGATACGTGTGATGTCATATCTCTTGTGTTCACTTATGTCAATATGGCCGGTATTGCATCAGGTTATGTGTAGTTGTGTGTTTATATTGTATTTTAATCAACTATTAATTGCTTCATCCACGTAAAATAGTATATTATTAAACGAGCAATTTATGATAGCCATAATTCACGATGGGTGACGTTTGCGTCACGAGCCGCAGGCGAGGGGCGCAAGTCACCCAAGTGAATTATGGCCATAAATTGCGAGTAGAATACTATACTTTGTCCACGACACTTAATTTATTTATTAATAAATAAAAGTCAGTAGCGATTTGGCATATTACTAACCTCAAAATGTGGCAGCTACTTCAAATAATTTGACATATATAGAGATGGGCGATACTGTAGAAAGTATCAATACAACGTACCGTTATAAATATATTGTTTTAAAATACTTAATATTAGAAAATATCGTTATGAAAAGTATCAATACTAAAAATTACAATATTTTATAGATACGATATATGCCAGAAACAAATTTCCTGAACAAAATACACAGATTTAATAGTTTATTCCATATTGTACCCCCATCTCTAGTCGTGAATTATGAACCATAATACACTACAGTGTATTATGAACCATAATTCACGACAGTTGATATATGGGTACCATATACCTTTAGTTAGGAGGTAAAATATTGACTTATTATTAGGTGGTCGTGGACAAATATCATTTATATGTTTGTTTGAGACCATTATGTGTTTGTGTGTGTTTTTTTTTATTTATGAAAGTCAACGTAAAGTGGAAAGTGGACATAAATATTCGATATTTCCGAGGATATTTTAAAACTTTTGGAAAAATATATTTTATTTACTAGTTGAGTGTTCAGTGACGATTCTTTCATACTTTGTGGGTGAAGATATGGCTAGCGAAGGTTTTGTAAAAGCACAAACTGATAACTTGCCCAAAGTAGACTCATTTATGCTGCTTGAATTTATGAAGTCAAACAGCTGCTTCAATGCAGAGTTAAAGCATTATCGTAAGTACGATTTAAACTATGTTCTATTTATATAATATATACCAACCATATTTCGATGTGTGGTCGTAAAAAAATGATGTTTTTATAGTTGATTCCTAGACATATAGGTACATAACCTCAAACTTTTTAGGAATTAAAATTACCAGCGTAGAAGTAGGTACTGACATTGAAATGGTCTTCACAAACAAAAGTAAGGCCCTTCTCTTAAGTGTATTTTTGCTTGCGCCACCAGGTAAAGTACCCAATATTTTGTCTGGAGTTGATTTACACACTGGAACAATGCAATACTTGGAATACAAAGTTATTTTCGGCTTTATCCATTTTCAAAGCTTTCAGAAACAAATTAGGTCACAAGAACTCAGAGCGTGATACACGAATAAGAACGTAAACAAATGACGTCACACCATGGGGCAGCCATCTTTATGACGTAAAGCGCGTTTTGGCAGACTTTTAAATTTTATGATTCTTAAAGTCGTTTTAAAAGTAAAGTTTATTTTTTTTTGAAAAAATAGGCATGCAAGGTGTTAGGAGACCTGATAAAGCGTCAATTCCCACCAATAGCGAAATTTATGCATGTACCCTATTGTAAGTACCAAATTGTCAAACGTTAGCTACTTAATTTTATACGGATGTTATTGAGAAGATGTACGTTATAGGAGCTTGAGAAAAACATTCACAATATAATTAATCAACGAAAGAGCGTATAAACTTCATTTACAAAACCACAATAATGGTACGTTTCGTTAACATTTTAATTAATTTCTAGGCGTGCAGACAAATTACCCTTCCGCAAAAATTGTTTTCGTCAGCGTGATATCCGCCGAATTCCAACCGCAACGGTGGTAAAAAGGATATTAAATTACTGGAAATTGTATCTGATTCGCGGAAAAGAGTATAAAAGATGTTAGTTTCTTGTTAAAGGAAACACGTTCGCGTTTTCTACGTGCAATGTGCAAGCTGTCATCTTCATTTATATCTTTTAATTAAAAGAGAGAGGAATGCAATGCTATAACTGCAAGTTATTTAATCTCGAACTAGGTAATTTTAATGAGTTCTTCTTTTAAGGGGTTTTATGGGTGGAAGTGAGATATCTTTAACTCATTTGTGTCAAATAATTTCCAATTTGCTTCGTATATATTTGTAACGATATCCCACCGAAACATCGTTCTAGAGACGACTATGGATCGATACGAAACTGTTTTTACCAAGCCAGTGTAGATATAAAAGGACGACCGAGAATCGTAGCAGTCAGTCTAGCGAGGTATTGACTCGGTGGGCTTCCCTCTCCGGTTGGCAAGGTACTGACTTGTCGACAATTCCTCTCCTCGTTCAGCAGAGTATTGACCTGTCTGAATAAACCTGTCCGCGCTGAAGGTATTGACTTCAGCGAATATCCTGAACCATTCACGTACGAAAGGTACTGACTTTCGTACTTCCCTGAAACTCCTGTCCCTAAGGTACTGACTTAGGGATATCCTATCTTCGTTGAAGGTATTGACTTCAGCGAATATCCTGTACCGTTCACGTACGAAAGGTACTGACTTTCGTACTCCCCTGAAGTTCCTGTCCCTAAGGTACTGACTTAGGGATATCCTAGCTTCGTTGAAGGTATTGACTTCAACGTGAATCCAGAAAACCGACATAAAGCGGAAGGTATTGACTTCCGCCCTATCCTGATTTTCCCATTCCCAAGGTATTGACTTGGAGATACTCTGCCGTGTTTACTGTACAGATAGATAGACATCACAATTTCGCAAACAGAAGACATCGCCTACGACGGAACCCCGAAGACAGAAGTATTCGTTTCAAACTAATTTTGTAAATAGTTACTGTATATAGTATGTTTAAGAATAAACTTTTATTTTCACTGGAATCCTGTCTCTGACTGTACGTACCTACCCGGCAATACGTAACTACCCGTTACATATTTATTCGCGCAAAATTTTCAAGGCCATCTGCCTAGCCTAACTATTCTCTTCAAGAGACAACTTCATTCAATTTTGGTTACCAAAAAATTGCGCATCCACCATTAAACTTAGTCGGTACCTGAGTTCACAAGCATGTTGTATATCACGCCAAAAAGTGTGCAATTATGGTGGTTATTAACGGTTAGAATATTACTTATTTCCAATCGGCCATTTAATATTTGTAAATAAAAAACCATCTATTCCCAACTTTAGAGCCCTATAGTTTGTTAACGAAGGGCGTAAAGAAAAAATTTTATATGAAATACTATCATTATTTTTAGTCTTCCTATCACCTCCCAAGTTTTTGGTACGAACTCCTGGGACACCCTGTATAATATCAGGTTACATCTGGTAATTGTTTTGAAGGCTGAATAGCCAGCAGGTTGAAAAATCTTAAATAAGAGTCACTTAGTATTTTTAATAATAATTTATTTTAATCTTCATTTAATTTGAGGTGAAGCTTAATATTAATTTGTGACGCGTTTCGCTAACACAGTAGCTTTGTCAAACGAGTGATGGTAGGTATAATGAAATATTTCTAATTCATACAGTGCATAAATACGGCATTTTAAAAGATTGGCAGAAGTATTACTAAATGTTCACATGGAAATAAAAGTGCCTAAATACGGAATTCTACCAATATTAACAATAGCCATTTGTATAACAAGGGAGCAAAATGCTACTTTTCCTCCCGAGGATGAAGTTTACTACCCGACGCGTAGCGGAAGGCAGTAATCATTCAAGGGAGGAAAAGGCGTTTTACTCCCATGTTCTACATATGATTTTTCCGCCTCTCTCAAATTCGCTAGAATCACTAATTTTTTAAATATCATTTTATATTTTGTTGATGTATTGTAGAGTACCTAACCACAGAGCTCAGATGGTGTACTTTGTGACCTAGCTCACTTTAAAACTGTTAATTTGTCAATGGACCATAGCATGCTATATAATATTTCGAAATTCGAAAACGTCAAACGAACGTCAAATTGTTAATGTAAAAATCGTTAAATTGAAATAACAATTCACTGATTTCTACCATTTTGGAAAATACAGGGTGTTCTATGAATAAACGGTGAAATTAATTCCTATATAATATTATATATAGTGTAGGTCGTCAATGCCGTATAAGTTATTTCATTGATGACGTACCATGACGTCACTTTTACTTTTCCTCCCTAGGGAGGATTACGACTGCTATGGAAAATAGTTCTTTTCCCACTATTTACGAAACTACAAAGTGTCACTTTGCCTAAGCCGTGGTAAAGATTTTTTCCCACGCCACATATAATATTTATATGGAGAATCAAATAAACTGCTACTGTCATCTTTAAATACCTGCTTAGTTGTCACAAAACAGTCAGATTATATCAGAAGTTTTTAAATTGTAAAAGGTAGTTTCAATCGTGCTTTGATAAAAATCCCAATTTCTATTGAAAATATTAGTTTAACAAGACATATAAGTACTTATTTATAATATAAATAATATGGATACTGATAATAGTGTTCATATTTCCGTCTTACTATTATTTTCTTCATGTTCAAATTTTATTTTATTATTGTTTTATAAATATGGGAGACCAAGTGTTCAGAGTGACAGCGCTGCATTTTCCCTTTGCGCAACCGTTATTTTTATATTTTCATATTATGTAGTTAGTTGGGTATGAGAGATCAATAAGTAAAGTTATAAACAAAGGTGTTTGTTTTAATTCACATTGAGTATACCCAATTCAACCAATTTATGTTTAGAAAATACCCTAGAGTATTTCACAAATAGTGACGATTTCTCCGCCATATTGGAAAAAGCTGCAAAAGTAACTTAAGATTTGTTGCGGCAATTTCAAGAAAAAAGTATAAATTGGCAAACGGAAAATTTGTAGAGAGGCAAAGAAATACAAAATTAAAATCTTTTTCGGAAAGTGTACTTTTGGTATATTTAGAAAAGTCGTCAAAAAAATTAAAGGCGTGTACAGTTTGGTCACAGTTTGTGCAGTTGTAGAAAAAGTATAATGTGCAACATGTGTGGAAAGTACTTTTCTCACTCGTGTGTTTGCGACACTCGCCCTTCGGGCTCATTCCACAAACTTCCACACTCGTGAGAAAAGTTGAACTTTCCCCACTAGTTGTACAATATACTATTCCGCCCTAGGGAGGAAAAGCGGCGGGCGTAATTTCGGCCGGTAATCCCTTGGCCTACCTGCATAAATCAAGGGGTACCATTTATGACAGGGGTAATTTCGGCCGAGGGGTTGATGTTTACGATGAGATTAAAATATTGGTAATTTCGCTTAATAGTTTCTGTAAAATATTAATTGTGTATTTATTTGGAAATACCTAATCCTGTCTACCTGTTGGAAATACCTTTAATTTACTTATCTCTTTATTCTAATAACTATGTTGTACCTACTTAAGATTATTCCTTTAAATGTATAAAATTCACAAATAACAGGTATAAAATTATTATAGCTAGTCAGTATTATAACTTATCTTGAAGCTACTAGTCGATAGAAAGCATAAAATATATTATTTGTATACGATGGCATCAGGTTCAGTAATTAAGAGTTCACGCGGTTGTGATTTACTAGTTGTAGAAAAGTTTCAGTTTTGTAAACAGGACGTATTAAAAAGTGGTGAAGTACGTTGGAGGTGTATAAAGAAAAATTTAAGATGTTTAGCTAAACTGTACACTGTTGGTGCGGAATACACAGTTACTAGAAGTGAATTAATCCACAACCACGAGTCCGATGAAACTACGTTGGAGAGAAAAATAGTGACGACTTCATGCAAGCGCAAAGCTGAGGAAGACATATCGGAGAAACCTTCAAAAATTATTAAAAGCGTTCTTTCAAATCATTTGCCAGAGAATTTGTCATCGATAGATGTCAGTCTAATAAGAAGAAATTTGTACAACAGCCGCCGTAAGCTCTTACCAGCCCTGACTAAGGATATTCACGATGTACATTCTGTACTCGATAGTTATGGACCGAAAACCACAACTGAAGTTGAAGATTGTTTCATATTTGATCTCATGTCATACAAACCGGACCATAAACTTATAGATAAATACGCAGACTATTTATTAGAAAACTACATAGCGCCAGAATCTCATTTTCCACCAAATATATGGGCATATGAAAACCCATCAATTAAAAGAACCACAAATGCCTGCGAATCATTCCATTCGCACTTTAATTCTAGTTTTTATTCAAGTCACCCTTCTATATTTATTTTTATAGAAAAATTAAAAGATTGTCAGATCGATGCATATTTAAAAATAAAAAATTTAAATATTCCAGCAAAAATTAAAGACAAACAAGTAAAAAACAAACTAAAATTTATCGAAAACATAGTAAATATGCTTCGATCTGACAATATTTCTAGAATTAATTTCGTTAAATCTGTATCACATCAAAACGTTTTTTAAAAATTTATAGTTTACCTAAGTTATAGAAATAAAATGATGTAATAATTTTATTGAAATAAAGAAATATTTTAATATAAGCATTCTGTTATTTTATTTGATTTGCGGCCGAAAATACCTATGAGATAAGGAAGCAACTTAAAACCTCCGGCCGAATTTACCTACCGGCTTTTAGTCCTGCCCTTTTTCCGGCCGAAATTACATCCGCCCAGGAAAAGTACGACTTTGCTCCCTACAATGAGGCCAGGAAAGGTATACTTTAGTTAGAGGTAGGCGGAAAAAGTATTGAATAATTTTACCAGCAGATAAAATTTCTTAGAAGTCCTTGAGATACCTGAATAAAAGCAAAAATTCAGGTTATCTTCTTTACGACCAAATAGATACCAACCATTCATCGTTATTAAACATATTCACCCAGAATAAGTGATTGTTTTGAATGAATTTCCTGGTGAAATTGTTCAATATTATTTTGTTAATATCAGTAGAATTCCGTATTCAGGTATTTTTAGCATTTCATTTTCATGTAAACATTCAGTAATACTTTTGTCAATACTCAATATCTTGAAATCCCGTATTTATGCTCTGTATAAATAGAAAATATTTCATTATACCATCACTCGTTTGACAAAGCTACTATGAAATTTTTGTGAACAGCACCGCTTGCTGGCACAAAATAATGAGCTCCCGACATAATATTCCGACCCGCATGACTATTGCGCATCCAAAACTCAAGTCTCAAGCCACACTGGTCGAGTTACAGGTCTAGAAATACGTAAGAATTCTGCAAGAAAATACACCACTATGCTCGGCTCTAATGTATAATGTAAAAACTTATCATTAAGTCGATTAAAAATTATAATATAACAATTTGATGTGAATATGATTAATTTTGACTATAAGCTCACGTCTGAAGAGAAGTTTAAAGGAACCCCAAATAGTCGTTAATTTGGTTATTATTTACTTTGTCAGTGGATGTCTTGTAAGCTGTACGTGCTTAGTAATTTATAAGCGATTTTAGTTAAATTTGTGGTGGATTATCTCACTGAGTTGTTGAGAATATCTTGGATAACGAGTGGGCTTGAAACTTTTGCGCCTGAACAAACTTCGAATGGTCCATATTCTTATAATACGTGCGGAATAAATTAAGGTACAATATGCTTCAGTTGTCAATAAGTATAAAAAGTCAGTCATCCTGTAATTTAACCGGAGACATTTTGTGCAATAATTTCTAGCAAAAAATTGGAAATAATTATTCGTCATTTGGCACTTTCTACTTTCCTACAGAAGTTTTTAGAATAAAAGTGACTGGAATTCTTCAAAAAATATTCCATTGTTCTTTCCTTTCAAACCCTGTTTGGATGGATTGAGTAATTATTTAACGTTCTTTTAAGCCAACTCGTAATGTCTGTTGACGCTCTCTTACTTTTTTCAAAGCGAATTTCCTAATAATCGTCATACTTTTAATAATTCGACAGCCATTAGAAAAATCCAGCGACATGGCTTAAGTTGAATAAATACTGCTTGGATGTGGATTTTTGTGTGGATAATATATTTTTGAATATGAAAATGAGGTTGGACATATTAATACAGGGTGATCATTTGAATTCCGACACATTTTATGAGCCCATAACTTGGAAACCGATTAAGATATCGAGAAGCGGTTTTGACTGAACGGCTTCAGGAATCAAGAATTTTTTTTCACGCTGTTGCCAATTTTGTATTTTTTTCCTAAACTCCAGATTTTTTGGAGATCAATAACTTAGATATTTTAAATGGAACACCCTGTATGTTTTTATACCGTCGGATAGGCTGAAGCTTCTACTTTTCAAAAATATATGGTTTTATAGCAATTCAAGGTGTTCTTAAGGAGCAGATTATGTTTAAGAGATAGACTGCAATTCGTTGACTACAGTAATTCCGTACATTTTTGTCTGCGCATAACTTCTGAACTAGTCATGACATCGAGAAGCTAAACATAAGAAACGTAATAGAAAATATCCAACCACAAATGTTGAGAGACTCTTTTTTAAATCTTCAACTACGCTTGCATAAATGTATTTTGACATGAATGGTGGGCATATTGTACATATAATTTTGTACTAATTTTTCGTATTTTGTTTTTGATAAATTGTTCTGTTTGACCTGTTTTATACAACAATAACTTAATTCATATAATGATGTCCAAAAAACCCAAGTTTTTTTCTGGAGTCTAGAGAAAAAATACTAAATTGGCAGCAGCGTGAAAAAAATTTCTAATACTTGAAGCCGTCTAGCTTCTCGATGCGCTGACAAAAATGTACGGAATTACTGTAGTCAACGAATGGCAGTCTATCTTTTAAGGATAATCTGCTCCTTAAGAACACCTTGAATTGCTATAAAACCATATATTTTTCAAAAGTAGAAGCTTCAGCCTATCCGACGGTACAAAAACATACGGGGTGCTTCATTTAAAGTGTCTAAGTTATTGATCTCCAAAAAACCCAAGTTTTTTCCTGTAGGCTAGGGAAAAAATACAAAATTGGCAACAGTGTGAAAAAAATTTCTCAATTCCTGAAGCCGTTCACTCAAAACCGCTTCTCGATATCTTAATCGGTCTCCAAGTTATGGGCTCATAAAATGTGTCGGAATTCGAATGATCACCCTTTATTTATTCAGGAAAGACAAAGGAAGATACCAGGATAGCTCTGGATCAGTAAAGTTAAAAATGAGTAAGAAAGTGAGATGATCCACCAGAATATCAATAAAGAATATATTCTGATTGTATGGAACGTTTGGAGCCAAATACGGCAAGTTTGACTGATAGCTTTGACGCAACGAGAGCGAATCAGGATTGGAAAATATTAGAAAGGGACAGGATGAAGGTTGACAAAGTGAGATACAAAACAATAGCGGAGAAGATTAGCAGCAAACCTTGAACCATATACATTTAGGTAATTGAAATGAAAGGAAACAAATTTTATAGACCGTAGACTGAATAGAAGGTCTATTGTGCCCCCTCACTTTCTACTTGGTTCATGAGGTAGGTCTCAAAGGCTAATAGCTTCTGTAGTACTATTTTTTGGAGGAATTTTAGGACATATGCAGGCTTTAGTCTAGGTAAACGTCCTTCTCCTATCCAGTAATCTCCTAGGTGTTGTTTTTTCCATGCTACACATACCAAAAATGACTGTTTCCGCTGGTAATTCTGTACAATTAACATACGGACCACAGCTACGATTCACGACAACTTCATGAATGTGGTTATTAGTGATCTGAGGTCGTGGTTATATTAAAAATACAATAGAGGCTAAACTCAGACGGGCCACAGCGACGCGTCACGACAACTTCATAATTGTGGTTGTTAGTGGGCGGAGGTCATGGTTATATTGAAAATGCAATAGAATTAGAGCAGTATTCAGACGAATGAATTCTTGTAGTTGATCTCAGCTACCTGTGGACGGTATCACCCACAAAATTGTCGTTGTTGGTGGTTCAATGCAAAAAACATAGACGACAGACCACCTTCGCAATGCGACAACTGGCCACTCCTCGTTTCTCCATACTGAAACTGATGAACACTGCCGAACACCATTGTCGTTAATTGAAGTCGTCTTCAACGACATATGACGACAACAAAAACACAAACTAGTCGCGTCGCTGACGTCGGACGCCTGAGCTTAGCCTAACAGCTTTTTCATCTGCTAACCTGGATTTCATGTGAGATTTTAATACCAACCAAAATTGAGAAACTTTTTGAAATGGTATAACTACTATTTACTTAACCAATTTATATGTACTGACTCGACGAAATTTAATCAACACAAACCCACCGACGTTATTTGTCAAGTGTCTGGCTAACTTTGTTTATAAAACGTATTCGCTCTCAGAACATTATTAAGTTCTCAGTCTAAAACACTATGGCATGTGAGGTTTGAAAATTGATTAAATTATATTTGTAGAAGTAGCAAATCTTCCAGCATCGGATAAAAAAGTTAGATGACGCTGAGGCACGCACAAAGTGAGATTTTTCGTTAAAACAGTGCTTATTTATGTAACGTTATATTTGGGCACTATCCAAACTTCGTTGAAATATTTGAATATCTACCGGACGGCGAGTAGCCAGTCCTTTTTTCTTACCAACATGTGATTCTCGTCGAGAACCTGTAGCACCGATCACCGCTGGAAGGCAAATTTTTACATTTAATGTGCGACGGATAATCTCCCTTGGTGAGGATCAGTATACACTGATATTGGTCAAATATTTCAATTCTTCTCTCCTATAGAGAGAGAAATTAAGAACACAACACACTACTAATATGTAAATTTTTTCTCAAAGCTGTGCATGTGAACAGGAAAGGGATACGCAACGTATGTCCATTGCTCATCGCATGGTTCAATTTAATAGCCAGTAGTAAGAATAAGCTTTCTTTCTCCTGTGAACCATAAACCGATAAGGTTAATTTTAATTTCTTGTGAAAGGTTTACCTCAAACTTTTTTTTTAAAGTGCATTCAATGTGAATGGTTAGTTGCATTTACGTATATGCTTTTCATTTCTGATTCTTGATTTTATATTTTCTCCTCCTAGTGATAAGCGCCAGATACACACACAGCGATATTGGTTTTTTCTTTATCTTGTTCTTTGGTAGGTATAGTTTTTCTTATACAGTTGATAAAAGGTTCACATGTATATAGTTGAAGTCTTTGAAATACGTATATTTAGTTAATTGATTAATTCAATCTAATTACCAACCTAGAATATAATATTTCCGGATTACATTTTACATTAAATTTTTTTTCGCCTTCCGTGATTGAAATAAGTAATAAAATGAAATTGAATTTTCATGTTAGTTAGATATTGCCTCTTTGATTTGTTTGATGAATGGAAATAAGTAAGATTTCCTT
>CAJUYH010001650.1:0-30908 GCA_910591685.1 Galerucella tenella
AATTTTATTCGGGTGATTAGGTACAATAAAAACTCGCTCCAAAAGCGAATAAATGTAAAATACACACATATTCACTCATACCGAGGAATGTTATTTAATGCAAGAGATATGAGATATAGAATACATTTTCCACAGCTCCACGAATTTAGTTGTAAAAGTAAATTTGAAAATTGTTCAATGCAGTGGAAATTGTCACAGTTGAGAGATCGTGGACCATTTCCCACTTTTTCCAGGAATATGGAGGAAATGGTGATAAAAGAGAATGGTTTGTGGTTGAAATTTTTGCAGTCGCAAGTGAACGTCAATCGTAAAAGCCTTTTAGAGCAAGGGTTATATGTTTTTATTCATTTCCTTCATTTTTCATACATACACCACAAATTAAGCTATAAAAACAAATTTAAAATTTTCTCATTTTTCTTGCATTCTTCGGGAGATTGTGACATTATTTCAATGCGTTTCAACAGATTAAAGAATAACGGTTGGTCAATGATAAAACTGACGTGAAAAATGAATGAAATATCAATTTGTAGGGAATGGTCTACAGCTGAAAGAATAAATAATGATGAGTTGCCACATTCTAACAATTGTGACAGACAACGGAACAATAATCCAACGAGTTAAAATCTGTGAGATTACGATCTAACCACACCAGTGTGAATTGTCCATTATTATTGTGCTACTGGACAAATAACAGGCCCGTAATATAAATATTTTTACGTAAAACTTGAGCAAAATGTAAACAGAATTGAATTTTAATTTAACTTAGTCGGTACCTGAGCTCACAAGTATGTTGTAGACTTGTATATCACGCCAAAAAGTGTGCAATTACGGTGTTTATTAACGGTTAAAATATTACCAATTTCCAATCAGCCATTTGATAATTGTAAATAAAAAACCATTTTTCATTCCCAACTTTAGAGTCCTATAGTTCGTTAACGAATGGCGTAGAGAAAAAATTTTATATGAAATACCATCATTATTTTTAGTCTTTCTATCACCTCCCAAGTTTTTTGTACGAACTCCTGGGACACCCTGTATAGGGATACTATCTGTCGGTTGTGTATGAAAGACGAGGAAATAACCTCAAATATGAAGCACTGCCTCTTGGGAGATGTACACTCCTAGGACCAGAGCACCCAAGAGAGGATTTCTCCAGGAATAACTTAGTGAAAAGACTGTTGATTCTGATGAGGGCTGGTCTTTTCACATAAACGGTACAACCACGAGAAAGGCTTAGGTGCAGAGAAGTCGAAGTCTCTGACTAGTGGTGACGAACGAATCAATCAATCACTATAGAAAGATGGCAACTGATGGTTTGATAATTTAGCAAGAAAGAACAACAATAGCCAAGTTAAGACAATAAGGGGAGCAAGATTTGGACCTGGATGGAAGGAAGCAATTTGATTTACAATAATTGCTCATTATACCTTGGAAGGTGTAAAATAAGATTTTTACACTATACAGTGTCTACTTAAGTTGAAACCATATGAACAATTTTTTTATTTGTTCAATGAAAAAAACGAGGGGCTTTTCACTAGTAAAATTTTGTACACCTATTTCGGAAATCGGAAATAATTTTCTAATATTTGCGATATTTCCGAAATATTTCTGAAATTTCCTAATATTTCTGATATTTCCTAATATTTCCAAAATGTTTCTTATATTTCCTATATTTCTTATATATTTTCGATATTTCCAAGAGAATTTTCATATAAAACCTTATCGTTATTTACCAACTAATTTATATTTTCCTGTCCTGTTGCACTACATAATGGCAAAGTAAAAACATTACATTCAAAGGCTCAATCTAAGCCAAGGCTTTCATGTCTAAACCCAAAAAATGTTATTTATGCGTTGGTTTTAAAAGAGTCATTTTTAATATAAAAATTTTAGTTCTGGTACTAAAATAACAAATGATTACCTCACCGTGGAAACTTTGCGTATTAGTTCTTTTCACGCAGTCTCAAAAGTTTTTCCTCTAGGAGATATATAGGTAGTGTGGCGTTTTATTAAGGGAGTCCTTCAAATTTATGATCTTGGAAAAATAAAACTATTTTAAAGCTGATATTTTTTATTAAAAATGTCTAAAACCAAATGGCAATATAGTCCGACAAAAATTTGTGCGCCAATTTTGATGACCGACAGCTTAAACTTAATTGATATTTTAGTCCTGGGCCCAGAACTATTATGGCCAATACCGAGGGACTCGCAGCTTAACGTGGAGTCAATCCACTCGTGCCACCACTAAAATTCATCAGATAGAAGCGCAAAACTTCTACAGATGGTGGGTATCGAACCCAAAAATGACATTCGAAAGCTTTAAAAGTCTTATAAGGAAAATGGGAAATAAACCAATTTCTTGAAAAGTAAATTTTTATTCTAGAAGGAGAGTATAGGTAGGTACTTGATTTTATGCTATGGACCCGTATTTCATCTTTTTGTAATTTTTTTCAATTTGCATTTTGTCCGTTCTTTTAGGGCTAAAAGGATGGGTTCCATTTAGTTTCAGAGGGCCATAAAATATTAACTTTTTTTCTACATCATATAAGTATCAAGTTTTTCTTTGGCCAAATAAAGTTGCTCAAGTCTTCTTTCAAAAATTTAACAGTACAAATTAAATCTTATTTTCAGTACTCGTCCTAGTTCCCATGTGTTTTCATAATATATTGCATAATACTGCTCACACTCTATTTTTGGTGTAGAATTTTCTATTTCTTCTGACTCTGAAATATATTCTCCTTCGCTATCACTAGTATTTCTTACACTATAATTTTCTCTCGAATTTTCTTCACTTTCTGTTCCAGAATCAGTTTCAGAATACACCAATTCTTCTTCTGTGTCTAATTCACTTAATCTTTCCTGATATCTTTTCGATACTTTTTTGTCATTTTTTTTTACTCTGAATTGCTAACTTAGAGGTATTTCTCTCGGTATTTCTGTCCTCTTTATAGTCGCCTTTACTCGTTTAAGGCCCTCTAACCCTCATAATTCTGTCTACTGACAAACGGCCTGTTTTCTGAGCAAAAAACACATCACAGCAATAAAATACATCAAATACCTACTAAGTTATAAAATTAACATGAAATTATTGTTAGAAAGAAACAAATCAAATTTTCACTTATACTAATGCTTCGACATATCAAACTTTTTTTAGTAACATTTTTCCATTTTGTCAAATTCAAAGGTATTTTATTGTTGAGTAAAACTCATTATTTTTGACAAGGCTCGTATACGACTGAAAAATTTGATATTTTATGACTGTATTATAGGTTCTAGATAATGCAGAACTTTTTATGAGGAATAACTTTTTTACCTAAAATTAATAATAAGAAAGTGTTCTAAGTATATGATTCCAACTTAGGGGGACATATTGTATATCAAACGGCATCTAAGTTACCTTTTTGTTATTAATTATAGCTTCCACCTTATATTAGGAAAATTATTAACGAATGAAATAGCGAAATGTATGCCACTAATGTTTTTAATATCTACTAATATAACAAAATCTACACTTATTTCAGTATGTAAAAAGTAAGTTGCTTTTTTTTCACATTCCTATAAAGTTTTAACCCTCACTTATCAACCCTTAGTTACACTTGGGTTTGTTTGCCATGTTGTTTTCTGATGAATAGTAATACCCAAGGAATGCATCCAAGTACAAGGTATCTATAAGCTATTTTACTAGTTTCGTGAAAATTTTCAAGGGTGGGTGAATTATCCTTGTGTGTCTTGGGAAATAGCCTTATTCTACTTCTTTTTCGCATGAAACTTGATGGTGAAAGCTGCATCCATTTGAAATAATGATGCTTAAATGGGTCATGGGCTAATTTCTAAATAACGTTTCCTATTACACATTCCTTCATTGCAAATATAATAATATGGATAAAACGGTATTTGTCAGACATACAAACTGTTAGACACTAATTTTTTTTTAATATTATTTATGCACATGTTAGGATTTAAAGATAAATTTAACATAAAGGTATTATATAAGTCAATTTTCTTCGTACATTCTTTCGAGTAGTGATAAACTGGAAGTCTAAATGATTTTGCTACCTTTTCCTTTTATTGGAAATTCTACAAATATTCTGATGTATTAAATTAAGCACATGCATAATTGTGATTTATTATTTAAATGGCTTATAATATTACCTTATCACTTAAGTGAATCCACTTAGACATACCTATTTGTACAAAAAGGTAATGAATCCCCTAAGTAGAGAACTTTTCCATTTCATACATATTTTTGTACCAAGGAAGTAAAACTTTGTTAACCTTAACATTTTTATTATAAATGCTTACCTTGTATATTGAGCCCTTGCAACTTATTAGAAAGAAGTGTTGAAATGTCTGGTAAACTATTTTTTATGGAAACATTTGATGCAACAGAAACTAATGTCGGTCGAATGGAGACTTTTGGAACAAGTTGTCTTAAAAAGTTCATAGTTTAATATCTAATTCCCACTCAATATGAATTATTTTTAAAAATAGAGGTATGAAAGTTTAATTTAAAAAAATATACTTGACTAATAAGTTGGGTTAAGATAGACTATCGAAATATTTAAGTAATGAAGTGAATGGACTCATAATCGATTAGAAATTGAATCGACAAGTTCATAATAGTAGCCACTACTAGCTAGGCAGAACACAATACAACTACATGTTCATAATAGTATAATGTTCCTGGATATCTCTAAATTTTTATTACAGACTTGATTACAATTCAAGATTTGCAATAATACCTATCAATTTAAGTTTCAATTTCCACAATTCTGAGTAATAATCATTTTGTTTTTTGGTAATTTGAATATTTTTTTTTATTGACAAGAATTTTCTTGTTGACGCTGATAGGAAAATTATTGACTCGAAAGTAAAGGGAATTGTTGCCTTGGTACAATGAATGGTAGGTAATTATGCTAGACTTAAATGGGTACGGCTAACTCTACATAGTCAATCGAAAGTTTTTCATCCGTGGTGGTTAATTCTATGCTGTGTAACGATACCTACCTACTTCAATTTCTAATTAAACATAAAACAGTAATAAGTAATAAGATAGAAAAGATGTTGGATACGAAATTTATATGAGATCATGAGATGTACAAGGCTATAGGTACTGTTGGTACAATGTGAGAAGTTCCACATGGTAGAACCATGAAAAAAAGAGTAAAAGTAATAGATCAAACAAAAAGAGGAACGGAATACAATGTAAGAATCAATAAAATGGAAAAAAGTAGAATTATATAACTATAGGTCGAGCACAGTTTTACATAGTGAGGCTACTGTATCTACAAGAACATGAATATGATATATAATTATGTATGCAGCACGTATTTCATTATGCGAATACATCATATCGCTGAAAATTTAGAAGTACCTACGTGTTTATCAACGATGGTTATGGTAGCCGGCTATTATAACAATATGTTACGTTTATTCTTGATGAATACATACAACTGAGAATTAAAGTGTTTTAATTTATGTCTTCATTTGGGAGTTGTTGAGCTATACATATTATACTACAGGTCATTGAATTTTTATTGAAAACTAGGCGACCCGGCAAAAGGTTTTGTTTTGCCGTAGGTATAACTTATATATCTAGTGATTATTTTGGTTGTTCACGAGTGTTTTCTAAATCTGTGGGGGATAGAATCTATGACAGGAAGAGGAATAGAGCGCTGTAGATCATGATCGCCGATAAAGACAATACCAACCATTTAATTTCTTATGTATTTCTCTAACGTCACGTACATATAACGGTATACACCTGTGAACCAATATAGAGATGGATTTTTTTTTGGTTATAGAAAATATAGAAATGCTTGAGCTAGTAGCTCTCTCTGCCCACATGCGTTGGAAGTTTGATGAGACGGACGTCGCGCCATCTTTCATACAACACATGAATAACAATATGGATTATGGGTACTTTACGACCGTTTCGGAAGTGTACGAGCCCTAACACCATGATACAAGATTTAATAAGTAGGTACCCAAGCTGGGGTGAAATTGATTTTGTGAGGTGAATTTGATAGTAATCCATGAATATCTGACCAGAGCTCAGTCTAAAGTGAGAACTTCGAAAAGTATTGTGAGTTGCAAATAAGCATTGATATATTTTTCACAGAGTCTCGAATATAGTGCTTATATTTAGTGCAATCAACAGTGGAAAAAATGTGAGCACGATTACCTATGTCATCACAGAGTTTATTACCGATTTAATGCTGAATAATTAATTGTTATTAGTGGGATAACCTCACTTCTCAAGTATAACGTCTAATTTTTACACAGTCACATAGGTACCACGAGCATTTTCATTCAGTGGGGTCAATTTGATACTGATTTCGGGGTGAAATTGATAGTTGTATCCGAGAGGTAAAAAGTTTCCAGGAAACATCATAAACCATTCTAAATCAGCAATATCTATCATGATTTGTGGCTCTGCTTCAGGGGTATCATTTTACCAACTTACATTATAATATAAATCAGAACACATGTGGGATAGATGCCCAGAAAATGGCCCTAAATGTATTGCATGTTGAGCTGAAAGATGCTGCAGATCAGGTTCAAGATAATAGAACAAAAAATGGATGGATATACCTTGTTTTTAAACTAGAAGCATTTTAAAAAACCCCACTTACACCACTAGAAGTTACTAGATTAAGAGGGTCTTCCGAAAGGGTCGTGTTCATACTTTTCGAACTGATTGACAATAAGGTGACGTATGTATTATATTGCTCGCAGGTGTCGTGTCCATTGAGGGATCAACGCAAGTTAAGGATTTGAATCATCATTGGACACATGCCATGGCGAAAGCTGTAACGTGGCTGTAACCAAAATGTGAACAAAATGTAAGGTTATCATAAGTAATTCATGTAAAATTGGATTATAAAAATATGTACAAAAAAGTTGCTGCATGTTCAAACAGAAGTTTTGATATACCATAATAATGTACTATAATGTAAGTAAAGCTTGATGTAGGAATATTTACAATAATTATTCGCTGTGTGTCGACCGTTGGAGGGGATTGGCGAAACTATCACAGCATTCACAGCGCGCGCAGTGGTGAATTTCCGCAATTCGGTCGGAGGCTGATGTGTAATATTGTATGTAAATAAAGGGGAAAATGGGGCACGACACTTGTTGTGTTGTTAATTGTAAAAATACAGGATTGAATAACAGTGATGTGAAATATTACAAGTTTCCTACTGCGCAACACAAGTTGGTACAAAGGAAAAAATGGATTGCAGCTGTAAAAAGAGTATAGTGAGTGTCTTAACCTCACTTCAAAATACATTGTAAACTGACAGTATTCTATACGTCATGTTTTCTCCATCAATTTTATGTAGTTTGTTTATTTTTTCATAAATACATTTATATTATAAATCATCAGATGAATCATCAAGAACATTTGTGTGCAATCGATACACATATGAAGAAGCAGCTCATGTCACTTGGAATGTCAAATGGAATAATCGATTTTTATTAATGATTTTAGGCAACGTTTATCTCCATTGATTCTAACCTAAAAAGCTACACTTAACATAAAAAAAATACATTTTAAAAACGATTACTCACCCAGTCTCTTATAAAATACTGAACATTATGTCATTAGGCATTTATATTTTCAAATTATTTACATTGTAAAAGTTGAAAGGCTCCCTATCTTTATAATAATTTTTGCTTCCATAAGCTTTACGTGTAAATGCCTCCGACGTAACTTGCGTTTTTAAGCCGCGAGGGGGCGACAGTAGGTACGCATATAGCGAATAGATTTTACTTGGAAATTTATATTATTAAGAAGAAAAAACAAGCATAGATTTTGTTCATCAAACTAAATAAATAATAAAAATAGCACTTAACTTGTTTGGAATATAATACTTAGTTAAAAATAAAACCACAAACGTGAAAAAGATGTATTGAAGTTATATTTTCACATAAACACAAAACTGACAAATATCGTCGTCAGTTGCATTGAAAAAAGCTGTGTGAAACGGGCGGCAATTTAACCAATCACTAGGCTGCAGAAATGCCAACTTAAATTCAAATCGCTCCTCCTAGTTTAAAAACAAGGTATAGAAGCAAGCTGTTTCACTGATTGGTTCAAGAGCTCTTTCTTACCTCAGTCAAGATGACTTTATGTCCTTTAAATAAATATTTGTTTCGAAAGCTGATTATTGCTTTTCATTTACCAAAGATATATTCTGTACGTCCGACCAACTTGAAGTATAATGTATCAACCTAAATAATTGGGGTGACTTTGATAATACATTCAACTAATATGGATTATCAATTTCACTCCAATGCAGTGCATATTTGATAAAAAAAACGTCTGCACCAAAATGGTGAAGTATGGAATTGATAACTTATTTTGATAATCTTTCTTGTACGGAGAATCCAAAAGATTCGCCCTATCAAAGTCACCCCAATATAGGTATGGGTTTGATAACGTGATTATGATTTTTTTTTTCGATTGGTGTTATTGAAAAAATATTGCATGATCGTGAGGTACTAACTACTAGGTATTCTATATGGATTTACAAATCACAAATCGTGTAGAATTTTTATTCTGCTGAAAATATTTATAGGCTCAATTATATTATTCGGAAACTTGGAAAAACTATCATATTCAACCCCATTTTACGGTATAATTATAAAATTAAAATATAATTTAGAATTAACCATACATTAATCTTACATGATCCACTTTAATATTTTATTATAAAAATTCCAGCATATCAATTAAAAATAATTTGATAACCATGTCCAGCTCCTTGTCCTCCCGAATGTTGACCTATGGCATATCCACCTACAACATTCGGATAAAATTGTTCAGCAATTGCTATAGGTTCTTTCACGGGTATCACTATTGGTATGAAGATATTATGAAGATGCGCTGGTATAAAAGAATGATCTTCAACTCTACCTGAAATCAAGTGAAAGCTTCAATAGAAATTCGAAATATTGGAATCAATTAACATGGAAAAATAAACTGTTATTTTATACTCAAATATTTTCGAGAACATCCTGAATAGTCACCGTCAGTTATCTCTGAGCTCCATCTCAGATGAAATTAATGTCTGTTGCTGGTAAGGGCGGTGCCTGGCGATCAGTCAAATTCAAATATTTTGTAGATTATCTAATTCAATTGATTTGGGACTTGGAAATCCGTTATTACACGGATAAAGTTTACCATACAGTGCTATTCAAAAGTCCCCTCCCCCCTCGCATCTTTTGAACGGCTATACTTACATAAATAAAATTTGGAGGGTGGAAATAAAGTTTTGTAAACTTCTCTACGAATGGTAACAGGTGACGTGATAGTAATAGGTGACGCCACAGTGCCAATCTGGCCAATAATTTTAGATATATAGGACCTTATGACAAGTGATATCTCGTTTGAAAGGCATTGACATTGGCTACATAGACATATTAATTTTGTTTGGGTTTGAACTAATTTTGACGGATAAATTAAATAAATACCAAAATTATTATTTCACATAATTTAAATATTGAAGATTTTTCAGTCCGCCTCTGGTTGTCAAAAAAATTGACGTTTTTAATTTAATAGTATTTGTTGCTTTGCAAAGTTTTTTTGAAATCCTGAATATTTAATTTTATTATTATTTAACAATACGTTTAAAAGTTTACATAGGCAAAATGGTACGTACTCAAGTCGACAAATTAGCAGCTATCTTAATAATTGGTGAATCTAGAAAGAATCTCCATGAAGCGGAACGTTTATTTAATGAGAGATACCCAGATCGCCCTATCTCGAGAACTTATTTGAGGGAGCTTCTTCACAAGTTTTAAGCAACAGGTAGTGTTTAAGATGCCAAACGCTCTGGTCGACCAACATTTAGTGATGATAAAAAAATTGATATAGTTGCTGAAATGGTGTTAAACTCTTCTTCCTCTTCAACTAAAGTTACGTCTATCTGTGAAGTAAGTAAAAGTACAGTACAGAGAGTGTTGGCTAAAAATGAATTTCATCCATACAAGTTAAAAATGGTGCACCACCTTTCGGATGACGACCCCGAAAGACTCGAATTCTGTGAATGTATGACAAATATAATTAGTCAAAACCCACATTACACAAAAACAATTTGTATTAGTGACGAAAGTACATTTTGCCTCAATGGAAATGTGAATACACAAAATGTAAGGTATTGGAGTGACACAAATTCTCACACCTTTCGTGAACAGCATACCCAATTTCCAGAAAAAGTCAATGTTCGGGCAGATATTTTGGGAAACCACATAGTTGGTCCTGTCTTCCTAAATTCAAATTTAAGCGGTGAAGTGTATCTGGAGATGTTACAAAATGCAATTAAGCCGTTAATTCATGAAATTCTGGAAGATAATCCAGATGAATTCGGCCATCTGGAAATAACATTTCAACAAGATGGTGCTCCTGCACATTATTATGGTGCAGTAAGACGTTACCTGGATGAAGAATATCGAGGTAAATGGATCGGCCGGCGAGGTCCTATAGAATGGCCACCTCGGTCACCAGATCTGACACCATTAGATTTTTTTCTATGGGGGTACTTGAAATCCAATGTTTATACTACGGCACCAGATAGCATCGGCGTTTTGAAAGAAAGAATTATTGAAGAATGCAATGCAATTTCAGCTGAAACATTCGAACGAGTACGACAAGAGTTTACTAATAGGATGTACCTATTACTGTCAGGAAGTAGACGGAGCACATTTCGAACACTTGCTATAAGAATCCATTGTTGATATTTGATTACTTAATTAAATTTGAAAAAATTATTTCAATAATTTTGGTAATAATTAATTCATCCCTCAAAATTAGTTTAAACCCAAACAAAATTAATATGGCTATGTAGCCAATGTCAATGCCTTCCAAACGAGATATCACTTGCCATGAGGTCCTATTTAAAATTATTGGCCAGAGTGGCACTGTGACGTTATCTATTACTATTACGTCACCTGTTACCATTCGTAGAGAAGTTCACAACACTTTATTTTCACTCTCCAAATTTTATTAATGTAAGTGTAGCCGTTCAAAAGATACGAGGGGGGGAGGAGACTTTTGAATAGCACTGTATATGTACCTATAGTATATACACAATGTATGGTGAGGTGAAAAAAGATGCAGAAGGTGAGGACAAGGAATTTGTTGAGTAACACACATGCCAGATAATGAAGATCAGATCACTTCATTGTAAAAATACAATGTTATTTAATTTATAGGGAATACCGACCCATTACTGGAAAAAAAAGAAACAAAGAGCATTAATCTAACCTAGATATTTACTGAACCTATCACTCTCAAATAATTCATGCATCCACCTACCCCACAAAAATATTGCAATATGCACTGACTCCCTTTCCTCCATTCAGTCAATCAAGTCAATCTTCAATGACTACCCAATTGTCCGGAACATACACGACAACTATCAAACTCTTATTGCTCATGATATAACATCTGGCTTTCATCTCACATCGGAATTGATGGTCCTGCGGACCGCTTCGCGAGTGTCCAACTTGCAACTGATCTAAAGATCCACTTCAAAAACGTTACAGAGGATTCTTGGCGACACCTGTGGCGCAATAGCACGACAGCACTTCATGATATCCATCCATCCACTTCTCCTCTCTGTCTTCAGGAAATCGTCCCGTTTGCAATAGCTGTAATGATATTGTGACCGTTAAGCACATACTGACGGACTGCAAAAAATTTTCTGCTACATATCAAAAATTTGATTTTATCTAAGGTCTAACCTCAAGGAAATGCTCCACTGCCCTACCGACATCAAGAAAGTCTTACAGTTCCTGAAAGCTACTAACCTATACCGTAAAATCTGATTTAAAATTTGTAATAATTATGTAAATATCTGTATTTATTTTTCTCTGTGCCAATGACCAGCGCTGTCGAGGCACGTTAAGCTAAAATTGGAAAAAAATTGATGAGCATCTTCAATTATCTTTAATAATTGTAACGTCGCGTCGTATTTTCGTGTAACCGAAAACGCCGAAAGAAGTGTGTTTCCTCCAATGTCTCAAAATAATTTGTTCGTTGACGAATTACTCGTTTTCGTGGTCCTTTATTTCCAGACACTGATGAACTATAGAACCTTTCGAGACGTTCTACAAATAGTCCAGTCATTACGTCGGAAAAATCGGGAAATAAATGAAAATGAACCGAGAAAGCCAAATTTTGGATATTACGTGGGGGATGGCAAGAAAAGCTTAAGTTCAAATTGTCGACCAAAATAACCTTGTGCAATTTCCGCCATCTTGAAAAAACCCTTAAATTCAGTTTTTTCATCATAACTCGGTTCCCCGTTGAGATACGGAATTTTTTATGGAATACTTTTTTGTTGATCTTCTCGCGATCTACAATTAAGATCCCATGCATTTTTCACGTATCGATCGTCGTTTTCGAGATATCGATCAAAAATATCAAAAATTTGGGGAGAATTTTTTTTTTCGCTATTTACTTTTTTCTGGTGGTCATCTTTTTATAACATTGGAAAGTCGAAGTTCATCAGCACCCTCGAGAAGAATCCGAACCTCCGGTCATCGGTAGAATTATTCAAGCAAGAAAAGGTCGATCCGGAGATGCTAGCTTGCGCAGGAAAGCTGTTCCTTATCGCTTTTTATGATGGTCATAAAGAGGACACGACGATGGATATTTTGCGATTCCATCGCTTCGCAAAATCAATGACGACAAGCAAGACGAATAATCTTTCACTGCTCCCACCAACGGAAAGTGCAGTCCGCCAACACGTTTTCCGGACATATTTACAAGTACAAACGTGGCTCGGAATTTTTAAAGATCCTCAAGAATGGGGTTGGCGACAAACAAATAACGGGCTCGAACCAATTTGCACCACAGCCGCACCCGCTTCACCTGAACTTTTGAAACTCATTTCGTGCAAATGCAAAGGAAAGTGTGGAGCTGCTTGTGGCTGCAGGAAAGCAGGAATCCATTGCTCCGTTATTTGCCTGCAGTGCAGTGGACAGACATGTGACAATGTCGCCAGAGTCGAAATTTTATTCAACGACGATCACGACGATGACGATGATTACGATTTTTCGACCGTCACAACATCATTTCCTGCGATTGAAGAGGTTTCACGACTCGAAGAGTCTACGGAGGAGGAACTTGAACAGCCAGGACCATCAATAAATTTTATGTATTTGATTTCTAATTTGGCTGGTTTATGAATTTTTTTTGTATTGCAATAATTCCCTGAACCATTTTCCATCCACTTTGACGCGTGGATACAACCGAGCGAGCGGCTAAATGAAAACCGGGCACAGTTTCACTGACTTTGTGGCGCGCTAGAGGTCGTAATTTTTGTCGGAAATGAGAAATAAAAAAACGAATTTGTAGGTCTGGACACGCTCTACAAGTTTTATTTCAAACATTTTCCGATATCTTCCACCAGATAAAAGTAAATAGCGAAAAAAAAAATTCTCCCCAAATTTTTGATCGATATCTCGAAAACGACGATCGATACGTGAAAAATGCATGGGATCTTAATTGTAGATCGCGAGAAGATCAACAAAAAAGTATTCCATAAAAAGTTTCGTATCTCAACGGGGAACCGAGTTATGATGAAAAAACTGAATTTAAGGGTTTTTTCAAGATGGCGGAAATTGCACAAGGTTATTTTGGTCGACAATTTGAACTTAAGCTTTTCTAGCCACCCCCCACGTGATGTCCAAAATTTGGCTTTCTCGGTTCATTTTCACTTTTAAATGTATATAATGACTGGATTAAAAGCATATTTTGGGAATAATAACTAACAATAAAAATTCTGCAAACTCAACTTGCTATTAATCCAGATGAAAATCGAGTTACGTTAAGCTAGGTATTTTCCAAACTGTTTAGGCAGACCGATTAAGCGGTCCTAATATTTCCTATCTTCCCTATAGCGTGGTGAAATGTTTCATAAATCCGATTTAGGTATTCCCCAACTTTGGGAAATGGTTGGTAAAATCGGGCATCAGTGGCTAGCATGCTACCACTTGGACGTAAAAACCACTTCCATGGAGGTAGATCCAGGAGTTATGGCAGCAAATTGACGTAACGGCATCAAGACATAGCCGTTAAAAGAAACTATAATATATATCGGGAAGGGGAGTCTGGAGGGAAAGTGTACCTATACAAGCGGAAGTATTCAGGTGTACGAACTGCTTTAAAACAAGTGCGCTGTAGAGTCCGTAGTGCTGGGAATATAGCTAGGGATAGCTTTCCCCTTCAATTATATCCACTGAAGAATATCACAATTTTTGGGACACAAATTACAGCAATCGCACTGAAGCAGGAAAGAACATACCATTCAATTGCTTTCTTCATAGAGAGCTAGACAGTGCTAAAGGCACTCGATCTTATCGCTGAAGCTAAATAAACACTTGAAGCTGATGATATTGACAGACTGTCAAGTAGAGGAAGAAACGACACAACACACATCGATAGCCTGGGAAAGGTATGGCTCTTTGCATTAGTGACTAGTAGCTTTTCGTATAGAGACTAGGCGACGACAAGCTACTGGTAAAGCTCCTCGGAGAATTCAGTCTCGATGCTAGTGAACGTCATTAAAAAAGACGGGCTGGTAATTTTAAGATAAAAAGAACCACAAAAGTATTAAAAAAGGTCGCAGTGGACCTCATAACATAGGTACTATCACTATTTTTGAACTTTAACAATTTACTTACCTACCAAAAGGAAGGTCGTAGAATAAGTTGGGGGGTAATTTCTTAATTAAAAATACTTTACTTTATAAATGTGGAGTCGTCTTGTTATACTTGGCCAACAATTTGGAAAATGGCAGTTAAATCTAATACGCTGAGGCCATTTTCTCAAAAATAGCTTCAGCTCATTGTTCTTGGGACCATGTAGAGCAGTTTATGATTGAGATCGTTAAAAACTCTCACTCCTCGCTGATATCTATGAAATTCCGAGGAATTTTCGTTCGGTAAATGGATATATGTACCTATTTATATTTAGATACCTTTGAGTAGAATTAACCTGTAAAATAAAATTAGCATGTTAATTGATGTTTATATTTACCTTGTATCCATTCGCTTATATGAGAAATTTTGTGAAAAGGCGATTTTGATGTAAAATCATGATAATCTCTTTCTGGCGACTTCACCTCCTCCACTTTGGTCATGTTAAATAAAACAAATCGGGGCTTTTCAACTTCAGGAAATGTCACAAAGCCGAGTTCAAGAGGCGATCTTTTCACGATTACTGCCGCACAGACGTTTAATAGCGTGTTCCAGAATAAAAGATGAATCATAATTTTCTAAAAACGGAAATGTATTCTGGAGCGTTCAAAAGAAAATCAAATGATAAAGGTACATTTAGGAATATAAGTTAGGTATATAAAGTCGTTCGATAAATTTAAATTGAGTTCACTTGGTTAGCTTTAAATCGTCATGTCTTCCACTTCCATATAGATAAGTGATTTTTATCAATAGAATAATTACCAAAGCTATATCAATTAAAATTTAAGTAAGAAATTACAAGTGGTTACATACAGGGTGCGGCATTAGTGTGAAAGAGTTCAATTACTCACTTGTCGTGAGAGATACGAAAGAACTCTATTCAGATAAAAGTTGAGCCATATGATAGGGACCATGTTTTGAAAATACAGGGCCACCCTTATTGACAGGATAAACCTACCATTTTTTTTAAATGAACTATTTTGCAAGCGGCAGGAGCAAAAAAAATGTTAGCACAGTTAGTGAAGGGGCTTCAGCTTTATAGAGTAGATTCTCAATGTTGTTAAACCGTGAAAATATCTGAAGTATTAAGCGCAATTCAAGATGCCAAATTCATCTTTGAACTATCATATGAGATGATTAACTTGAATAATTTCAATGTTTGGTATTTTCGGAGCTTGCCGAAGAGATTACCTAATACGTTGGAGGACGTGGTAGATAATGGTCGCTTCATATTGGTATTCCTTAGAGACGATAAAACTCACAAATTAAAAAGCTTCACAATTATGAAGGAAGAATGTTCCCTTCAGCCAATACACTTTGTATCATGAATATATTCATTAGAGACCTGAAAATATGAATGGTAGAAGACTATTTCTCCACGACTAAATAATAACGCACAAATTATTTTTACATATTTAGCTGCATAATGATATAAATTCTTCACACCAGTGAATAATAAAAAGAATTCACTCTCGTTAGCCAATCACATTCTAGTATTATCAGAATTCACGCTAAAATGAATAAATCAAATCATCTCTTTAAAACGTCAAATACCTAAGAGCGCAAATCGCTTCTGACAGCGCGTCGTTTGAAACGTCAAAATAGTTATAAAATCATAATTTTACGTAATATAAGAGAGAAAAATGGGCAACAGTAGCGATAGTGAATATGTACGCCCCCCGGAATTAATTTCATTTATAAATGTAAGGGTTCCCATTAAAAATATGAGTTACGTATTTACTCTTTACATTTTTATAAATATGCTCTATAGCCTAGTGGTGGTTGACTATGGCGCGGACGATCGAGGTTCGATCCTCACTGGAAGTTTTTTCTTTTCAGTCGTGGAGAAAGTATAGTCTTTTACTTGTCTAGAATGGCTATTATTCACTTGGATGATTCCAAAACTCACTCGCTGCGCTCCCTCGTTTTAGAAACTTCATCCGCGTGAATAATAGCCATCATTCTGCACTTGTTGAAGAATATACTATTATTGCATATCGCAATGGTAGATATTATCATGATACAACAAAACAGCTTGCAGAATATCTGAACTTAAAAAATCCTGAAGAATATGGGAGAGGGGAAAAGGGTTTAAAAATATTTTCAGCATCTATGCTAGTCGAGGGAGGTGGGATTTGCTTAATCTAAAACAAAATAGTGGTTATCATTTCTCGATTGTATAGCTGAAGGTAAAATTGAAGAATCAGTAAACGGGAAAATCGAAATTTTCCGTAAATTATTCAATATAGTGTAATACAAACCGCCGAAGACATTGTAGTTCACAAGAATAATGTCCCATCCATCTCATAACAATTTTACAAAATTGTGTGGGTACTAACTAAAGGTGTGTATATTTATCTATAACAACTCAAATTGTAATACGTAACAATAATCTCAACACCCACTTACCTTCAAGAATATGCTCATCTTTCTTGTATTTATTCGTTTTCAGTCATCGCTCCAACCAAAAATCGGAAGTAATTGTTTTAATAGTAATTTATAAATAAACAAATCGGACCAGCCTAGAAAATGAATATAAAAATGAGACAAAATTATTTGGAAAATATATTAGGAACACAAGTATTATTTTTGTCCAATGAATAATTTCATCTTGATACATTCTTCAAACCAAAAGATATTCATAAGTATAGTATACACAGGGTGAAAACAAAATTTCCTCGGCCCACCCCTTTACGAGATATCACCCTTAGAAGGTGGTGACTTTTAGGTCATTCATTTTTCCTAAAATTTCAGTAAAGCCGAAGTTCTGTAATTTTCATGCATTTCCAGCATTTATTATGAATCATATTACATTTTACATCTTTACTGTTTTCCACTCAATTTATTGAAAAAATTATAAATTATGTTTATTTTTTTTCTCTGCAGCTATTGGTTTTGAGAGTGATTCAAGAAAAAAATTTTTAAATAAAAAGTTTTGATATGAAATAAAGTAAGGGCTGCTAATTCCACCCCCGTATAATGTAAAAATAACAGGAATATTGAAAAAATACCCGTGGTTAGTTCTGTGCAAGTGCACGAAAATTACAGAATTTTAAATTTTTAGCTTTACTGAGATTTTAGAAAGAAAATTAAAACTCAATTTTAGTCACCATCTTTTACGGGTGATATCTCGGAATGGGTTGGGCTGAGGAAATTTTGTTATAGGAAAGACCCATCTTAATTTCATGCGAGCAATCACCTCCAGAATTTTGTCGCATGAATTTAGAAGCACCCTGTATAAGTGATTAAAAAAACACTGGTAGGTAGTATTCCATACTAACAAACTGTTCTTTTTTTGTATTCTTGATCATTCATTTTCCGCATAGGTATTGTATGCCCAATATTTGAGATACTCATCAGTAGCTTTAATATCTACATTATTGCATTTACTGTTATTGAATTTTCGCGATAAGTCTGTCGGTTTGATTTATAATGAAAATAAGTTGCCAAAATGAGTTGCCCAAAAAAGACAGAATTATAAGATAAATTCAGTCACAAGTGGAATTTTATTAGACTATTCCACAAACAAAGTGAGAGGTAAATAAATCTGATATTCGGCAGAATTAGAGGAAATTAGAAAAAAAGGTAATTAAGAAATAGTTTAATAATCAGGAAACATTGACATCAAACGAAATAAATATTCAACTAAACCAGTAATAACATAACTGAACGAAAATGGAGTAAATATCCATTCCCGTTTGGGGTTGACTAGGTATCGCAATAGCGAATAGCACAAAATCTTCAAAAACACACGATAATAACCCACAGAATCAAACTATATTTTTTACCGAATATTAAAAGTACAGAATGATCGAGAATAAGTAAATGAATAGAGAAAATTACAAAGTTAACAACCCACAGAATCAAATTATATATGATCAGGTAAAATATTATATTGGATAATAACCAAATTGACCCTAATATCACCTAATATCACCCGTAATGACCGATGCTTTAGGGCGCGTTTCATATTTATATGACGAGTGACGTCAGGGAGTAACGGAGAGAGAAAATTCACTCTCATTGGCTGTTCGCGAAATTTCCTTTTTAACGGTTTTGAACACCTGCATCGATGCTCCGATTTTTTGCTGAAACGGCACGATGTATGTTTTGAGCGACACAGGCTGGGATTATATTTTTAGAAGGGGTTGAGCGGATTTACCACGGAATCCGGTCACTCCAGTGGCGGCGTGGTTTGAAATATATAATTTTTTTTGGGTTTCTCAGTTCAAATTGTACTATGCAATTTGAACAATAACGTACTTAAATATTTCTCAATTATAATAATTAAAAATGGAACAGTTATTATGTACAATGCTTTGAGCTTTGATATTTTGAACACCTGCTTGTATTTGCCATAGTTGTTACATTTTGATGGCTATTATTTCTCACATTTTTTCGATGGCAAGGAGGGATTATTTATTTAACGTTTAACTGTCAGTAGTAATAACCCAAGGGCATTGATAATTGTTCGAAAAAATTTTATGACAGATGTCGAAAGCTTGTTGCTTGGAAACAGACCGACGCCGTAGGCGGAGGTCTGTTGCCTATAAGCAACAAGCTTGAGAAAGTTGTCATAAAATTTTTGAGCATTTATCAATGTCCGAGGGTTATTCGGATAGAAAATTTTTTGTTTCAGTATTACAACCAAATCGTGACATTTCGAAATATTAAATATTCGAAACTTCAAAATCGAAATAAATCAATATGTATCCATCCCCAAGGTCTGTTTTCAGTGTAATGTTGACATGATTGGGTGAAATTGTTCATATGATCAAAAATGAGGAAATTTGATTAGTTCTAGGAACTGTCAAAAAATTTTCACACAAACAAATCTGAAAACACCGAACTTGACAGGCCAATCAGGTCAAAGATCATCAAGAGTCAAAGAGCCAAACTAGAGCTAGAGCTCCTGATTGGTTTCTTTTAAAAGTAATTTAGCGATAAATTACTTGGGATTTTTGACAGAAGGGAAATGTTCAACTCAATCATGACCGAGATCTGACTTTCATCGAAAATCAAGCGAAAAGCAGCAAAAGATATTCACCTTGATAAGTTGAGTATCTATCTGAGGATAATAGTAATAAAGAACTGTATTCCAATCAATATTAATCTAATAGTCGAAAGTTAATGGTCATCTCATTGCTCATATTAAAAACATCCTAATAGGGGGAAAAATTGAGATAAATTGGATAAATGGAGTATCTAAATTCCGTTATCAGAGAAGGCAGAAAATCGTAAATTGTACTCTTTTGAATACAACATTTCTCAAAGGAGAACTAATTTAACACAACAAAAATTGGGATTGGGAGAATAGACAACTAAAAGCTACGACAACAATTTTGTTTTAAATTGCCAACTTACGATTCTGTATTTGTATTTACTTACATTTTTCAAATTAAGCTGGAAATTCCTTCTACACTGAATCAACTGAATTGAGATTATATTTCAAGCGTCTACTAAACACAACTAAATTGTCTTCGTCATATACCGATGCAGTAATTCTTGCAAGCGTAATCTGAATATTTCTTCGCCTACCTTCGCTTCTAGACAATACAGGGTGTGTTACATTCTTTTATAAACAAGATATGTTACTTTCTTTTGAATTATTCTGTTAATCCATTTGTTCTATTGATAATGTTGACAAATTCAGCAGAACAAGTTCGAAAACCACCAATAGAGAGACAGAGATAGAGGGAGTCCCACATGTAGAGGAAGCTTGGAGCGGAGCTGTTAACTCTTAATGCAATATTTTTATCGGAAAACCGATATTGACAAAGATTTAATCTTTTTAGTCAAATGTTGATATGAATGTTCCAATTATCAAGGCGAGAATCTAATATCATTTTGCAATGATCAACAGCTGGAAACCGGACATTCTAAAGAATATTAGAGTTGTAGGGGCTGAGGATTTCTGACTGTGGATTTACTGAAACATGAAGACACTCGTAGATTGTATTTGGTAGCAGAATTACTGCGCTTTGTAGGAAATTGCAGATAATGGAAACGGATTTTCCATGGCAGTGTACAATTGAATCATTAACGTGTATAGACCATATTTTATGGAAGTATATTCATCCCTTGATACCGAATACTCTGGAAACAGGCCAAATAGTTTCACGGAAGATTGACTTTGAATGGAGACAAAAGACTCTGAGTACATGTTTGAATGTTTCAAGTACAACAGGAGCAGAAAATTCATAGAATCTTAATCCTGCCAAAAATATTATCAGTAGTAATACCCCTAGGGTCTTGATAATACCGAGATAATTTTGTCATAGAGAATGCTGAAAGCGTGTTGCTTGATAATAGCCCAAGGCCGCAGGCCGAGGGCTATTATCTTTGAGCAACACGCTTGAAGGATTCTCTACGACAAAATTTTGAGTATTTATCAAGACCCGAGGAGTATTCGATAAGATAATTTTTTACTTTGTAGATATCAGAAAATTGATTGTCAATCTGATGTTTAATAATTTTCAATACAAACTTCATTAGTTTTAATCAAATATAATTCATTTTTATTTAAAACTACAGTTGTGAAAAGTACAATTGGTAAATTAATTGAATCGTTAGATGCAATACCAAATCTTCGCGACATTTTTAATCCAGTTGTCAGTCTGACGTTTAATTAATTTTTAATAAAAAATAAACATCAAACTGGAAACACCACATGTAGGGTATTATCGCTGTATTACTCCGGTGATTGGATGAAATTTGACACATTACTTGAAATTAAGTAATTTAATTGGTTACTATATTCAGTAAAAAATTATCAAAGGTAATAATACCACGAGTGCTTCAAATTTTATCGATAATTTCTTCTTTTTCACGAAAACTTCTTTATTTGGCAAGAATATGAAAACAAACCGATTGATAAAATCACGAGTCCGTTAGGACGAGGGATTTTATCTAAATTCGGTTTGTTTGAATGTTTTTGCCTCAAATAAACAAGTTTGGGTGATGAAAATAAAAAATTATGTGATAAAATTTGTAGAGCGAGTTGTATTTGGGAAGATTATTTTTTTCATAAATTTAAAATTTTGTATTACCTGAATGTTTAATATTCTCTTGGGTGATGGCACTCAATCGGTTTGTGTTCATTTTTCAATACACTTCGAAGCACTTTTAGTTGTCAATAATGATAAATTCAAAGTAAAATTTTGACGTTTCGATGTAAACAAGGTTTTATCGATGAGGAAGCAGAATTATCAGTATAATACCGAATGATTGGTTAGAATAATGTATTGCTATTGGTTAAAACCACCAAAATGTCAGATTTTGACAAGTGAAAAAAATAATCACAATAATTTGTGTGAACGATGATAAAGCTAATAATGCTACTAATTTATTGTGGATAGATAATTTATGAATTTTCTCACTTATTTGCAATAATTTGGATTAAAGATCACCCTGTAATTCAAGAGACTTACATTTACTGAATAAATATTCAGATAAATCAATATCTAGTAGGTATTACACAATTGATTTAAATGAACTCAATGAGAGGCATTCTACTTTTAAAGACTTGTACTGATGTTGCCGTATTCGATACCATAATAACCTACTTACAGGTAAAACCAGTGTGTCTGCTATAGGAGACTGTTGGTATTGGTAGTTGTTGTTGAGTAGTACCCAAAATTTCTTTTGAATTTTTATTATAGTGAGCTTACCCTTAGAAAACTATATTCAATGTATTTTACTGTGATGATGAAATAGTATGATCGGCATTTTTCTTTGAAAAAATGATGCTGCGTGCTTCAACTTAAATAAATGTCCCATTTCTATCCAGTAATTCCTGGTGCTGTGCCATAGAAGTCTGAATTGATGTGCAATTCGAATGAAGGTTTCTTCTTCAATTTCACAAAATCTACAATTTTCTTCTTCCACTATTTTGAGCTCTTTCAGGTGCCTATTTAGGCTACAATGTTCCGTTAGGATTCTTGTTAAAGCTCTTAGCGCAGTTTTACTTTGACTTATGCATTCATTTATAGTCACACAGAATTATCTAGTCCCTACTAGATCTTTCGAATGGTCAGATCTTCTCTTTTTTCGGATTTACTTATTTCTTCCAGTATATTAATCGAAACTGATTCCGCAGAAGAGTTCAGGCCTTCAAAAGGGTATTTCAGTCCCCTTTTTGCTAGTTCATTTGCTATTTCATTTCCTTCTATTCCAGTGTGTCCTGGAATCCACAGTAAGGTGACGTTAGTTGTGTCACCATATTAATTTATGGGTGTCACGCTATAATGGTATTTAGGTAACCATCATCTTTGACATCTATTGATACTTTACTAAAATGACAATTTTTTACACGAATCTATAATTGAGTACTAAATATTAATTTATGTTTATGCTGCTGTCTTTACAATCTTATAAGCATGGAGATTGAATAAAGAGATCGATTTATGAAATCAAACAATTTTATTTTGTTAAATCTACATTGTATTTAAACCAATTTAAAAGCTTAACTTACTTTGGAATACCATCCTTAAAAATAAAATCATTTTTAGAGACTTTAGACTTGAATATTTGCTTCAAAACTGACAACAATTTATCCAAATTCATTAAAAAAAACAAATCCAAATCTTCAAACCTAAATAAATCAGGAGTTTATAAATTAAAATGTGGTAATGACGACTGTGATAAAATTTATATAGGTAGAACTTTTGGGAATTTTAAAACTAGAATTTCAGAACACAAACGTAGTTATGACAACCAAAAATTAGATTCCAACTGTTCAAATCATTTATTAGCAAACCAACACTATTTCGATTCAAATTTTGAAATTTTGCATATAGAAACTAAATCCTTCAAATTAAATCTTTTAGAAGCCCTAAAGATAAATAAAAACAAATATTCAGATAATCTCCTTAACGACCAACTTGATATTAACAATTCTCCATTATTAAACCTTTTTTCCTAGAAAGATTCCTGTAGGATGGTTGTGAATGAGTTTCCAGGTAAACTTGTTAAATACTTTAGCTAATCCCATATTTAGACAAATTCATTTCATTTCCATGTAAATAGATTATAATTTTATTGTTAAATATCCGTATAATTTAGTATTAAGGCACTGTATAAATAGAAAGTTTCTCATTATACCTCCATTCGTTTGAAAAAGCTACTGTGTTAGCGAAACGCGTCACTCTATGTTTAAATACAATGAAGATTTAACAAAATAAAATTGTTTGATTTCATAACTTACTATGGATCTACATCAAGTAAAAGCCTCATCTATTCAATATTTAAAGAGATCGAACTTGTCAATACCTGTCCTCAAAATCGTCTATCTAAGCAGTTTTTCTTTTTCACCGTAAATCCAATAGACCATTCCAGAATAACGTCACAAACACTTAAATGCCATCGTTTTGTAATGTTGATGAGTGTGAAATGCGGGGAGAAACAGATAAGGTATCTTTTTTCCGATTTCCGGCTCTTCCAACTAAGCGAGGTGACTATTTGATTGATTTCTCTGAATCTGTTGCTCTTGACGTTGACAGCTTTTTTCGATGTCTGATATTTATTATTACCTAAATCAATGCGATGACGTAATTAGTGGGATATGGACATTATTAACGCACGCATGTGAAGTTTGCACGACGAGACCGTAGGCCGAGTCGTGTAATCACATATGTGCGTTAATAATTCCTATCACACGTGTTGCGTACAACATGTTATCTACAACTGTTCATTAGTATTATTAACAGTACCTATATCATAAAATTAAAAAAAAATTAAATTCAACGTATTTTTAATAATATCGACTGCAAACATGAGGTACTGTGTATCATATTCTGTGACTATAGCAGCAAAGACAAACAAAGCTGTGGAAATGAAATAAAGTAGTTATGTCATCAAATTGTCGAAGTTGGATGAACAAAAATTTATAAAAATGTGTTTAAGCGAAGACAATCTCCATTCGGAAATTTAAAATGCAGCTTCCAGTGTTATTTTAAATATTCAATTCTGGTATTAATATTTCTCTAGATTCTCATTATCGCACTAGTGCGGTGATATAAGTCATTATGAATTGTAAAAAGTGTCAAATCGAATCCGTTATATGACAGTTGTAGATAAAATGAAAAATATATTACATTGATATTGTTCCACAGTCTGTCTGACAGCCAACATATGCCAAAACACACAAGGTTCAACTCCAACTGATCGTTTGTCTTCCAGAACAATATTGCCGACCTCTTAAAGTCATGTGTTCTGGAATGGTCTGTACTATATAAAAGTATATTACGTAACGTGTGTGGTAAGAAGCATTTTACGCACGAATGGAAAAGTTACGCACGATGCCGCGTGGCGTAATTCCGTGAGTGCGTAAAATGTTTTACAACGCGAGTTACGTACTATACTTTACTTACGACCTACTTGTACTTGTATTTATAAGAAGCATAAGAAATAACAGTTACATAATTAGAGGTGCTTGGTCAACTCCATCTCTATTACTCCATCACCAAAGAAAGAAGCACATTAAAGAACTAACGTTTAATCATTATTAATATATTTTTGATAATCAGAAGTCCATTTTTTAATTATAATTAATACATGCATAGCCCTTTGGGCGTTTCATAGTTAAACGTGGCCATATCGAATGTTTTCAAATAGTAAATTTTGAATAAAATGGCAACGTCTATTGACAGTTGCTAAGATGTTGCTAGGGAAGCCGTGCGATTTACTTTACAGCTGTGCGTTTTTTTACAGTGCGTAGTAGACGTCATTACATTGATACTGACTGTGTGTTATTGACTGATTACAGAGGGGGTCGTAGGTAATAGTATATTACATAACAAGAGTTGTAAGTTGCTTATTACATGCGAATAGAAAAAGCGGTGAGTGTGGTAATTCTATAAGCATGTAATAAGCTTACAACTCTAGTTGTGTACCAACTTAATAACATGTACATTCACACTAACAGCTAGTGACAGCGAGTCTTATTAATTATTAAACGTCAAAACAACCTCTACTAACTCGTTTCCATGGTTACTCGAAACAATTGACTGACTAGGCTTGGGTGATAAATTGTTGTTTTTCTAGATCTGAAGCGTAATTTTTTTTATTAGGTGCTAGTCATTACGTGTCAGTATCCGTAATGATCTATTTACTTAGTAACCAAATAGTAGGTAATATTATGGAATTTACTAGTGTGAGAGTAGAAAAAAACAGGTACCTTAGTTTTTATAAATGGCAGTAGTCAAATAGTGAACATTACTTATGACAAAAACTTAAAGTGAGAACAAGATTATATTGAAATTGTGAAAAATTACAAACAAGCGTGGCTAAAAAATTATTGCAATTGGTAGAGCAGCTTATTTGAACGGAGATGTGAATTGAATTTAATTCAAGGAGAACAGATCTATGAACTATTTAAATATATCTTATATTGAAAACCTGTGCAAAAACTTAATGTCATTGGGTAAGCTCTGCCTACTGTTTGAAAATATATTGTATTCTTTATTGCTGGAGATGATGCATAAGTTTTAGGGCTTTGGGCTTTATCCTACACCTGCTAAACTATTTCACTATTCTCTTGAGTTTTTGTAGCTCATTTTCTGATACTTTGAGATTATTAGGATTGATCAAAGCGATGTCATCTACATACTGCAATATGTATATTCAACAATCTAAATGCTTTAGTGCTAAGTCAGTTAAAACAGCGCAGATAGATTGTAAAGCGAGGGACAGTGGGAAGTCATTGTGGAGGTATGAATGTTTGGCGTGGAACTTCAATTTCCTTTCATTTGTGGGTTTCTATTATATCTTAGATAGTTAAAGGCTGCTAAAGCATTCCCTGCGTGACACACAAATGATATTCGCCTACCGATTAAACAAAAAAAGGAAATAACAAGAAAATTTGATATACACTGACGTTCAATTGGAAAACTCATGTGAAGCTTTAAAGTTATCAAGTGGCGCAATAGTTATTTCGCACTTGTGCTGCTAAGCAATACTTCCACCCTATTTTGGTGTTCATACATGATTGGCTATTCCGTCAGGAAGGCGAAAAAAGAATCATTGCACTGTTGACTCGTTCTCCATACTTGCTATTTGTGTTATTTGTGTAGGTACCTATAACTCATACCAATGAAAAACGTAGGAGAACTATTGGAAATTTGGGAAATCCAATGGTTACAATTTAAACCTGCCTAAGTGTGTCACGACAACTATATAGCCTATTTATTTCGTTTGGATTCCAATAATAACAATAATACTTTTCCCAGTACAGTATACCAGTGAAAAATTAGTGAACAAATCGTGCATAATTCAAGAAACGAATACAAAATATAATTAATACAATAACTTCAAGAAGTCATTTTCACAAGAACTCCTCTTTTTTCAGTTTGACCACTTTTTCTGATCCTTCCCAAATAGTTCTGCACAGTTTTTTGTTCAAGATATTTTTGGGTTTGGATGCTGGTATCAAATCTGCGAAGAATGTTCCTGTTACGTTTTCTACCTCGTTGGCGCATGCTAAGTAAATTGCTGTTTGTGCACCAGCCTCAGGAGTCTAAAAAATCAAAATTAACTTAAAATTGGATTTATTATTGAAAGTTGAAGTCTGTTTGTACTTAAAGTAACTGAAACATATCATCCAAGGATAGCAGTCAACAAAATATGAAATGGTATTTATCTACAACCATCTTTAAAATTGGTTGTTTACGAACCAAAAAAAAAATGTGTGAAATCATACATTATACATACGTTGAAAAGCTTGCGTAAATGAACAACGGTTTTTATATTGGACTTCCATTATAACACCCAAAAGCGTAAATAACCAATGCATTTTAAATGGGGTTTTCATATATAATACCACGAGAGTGAAAATTTTGTCGGCAACATTTTTCGATTGTCTTGAAAGTTTGTTGCTTGGCAATTTTGCGAAGCAACAAACTTGAATACGACAAGAGAAAAATTGTACCTTTCGAAATTTTTAATTGAGTGGTATTCGACATGACTATTTCACGAGAGAAAAACTAAAAAATCATATGTTAAACGTTTTATTTATTGCAAACTTCAATTATACAAAGCCAAAAAAATAATAACATTATGAAAAAAAATTTACTTATTTATGTAAAAAGTACAATTATTATAATTGTACGTTGTAGCATTATTTCGGGGATTGTTTTGCATCATAACCTGTGATGAATTTAAGAATTTAAGAAAGTGAGGATTTCTTTTCTTTATTTTTATTCTCTCGAAGGTTCTCTATAAGTTGGAAATGGTGTTCTTCTTTTAATTGTAAATATGGTTACAAAGAATGGGCAGAAGAATGTCCTGTAAGCTTAATTACTTCTTGTTCACCAACTCCTTCTTTTGCTAATGCAGATATTGCAGAAGCTCTGTGTGAATGATTGGTTATTTTTATTTTTTGTGTGTCTATACCAATTGATTCTGTCGATATTTTCGTACACTTTGAAATTGTATTAATTCCCAATGGTGAATTTCTCTACCATATTCCTTTCTCCCAATTTGGATGTACTGTTGAAAATAATCTTGTTGTTGTTAGATAAGGATTGGGTTTTATTTTTTCAATAATTTTTATAAATAAACGAACGGGACACAAATTGTTGTTAGCATTATTTCATACCAGCCACTTACTGCCAGATAAAGCTTTTGATCCTCCTTGTGTCGTTTTGGAAAAGATTGGATTATATTCTACCCTGCCAGTGAAATTACCTTTATTATATAATTTATTATATAATTCGAACGAACATAAATGAAAAAACTTTTTTTGTAACCCATCAGGATTATCTTCAGAATAGCTTTCTACCATTTCCATTAATTCTTCTTTGGTAAACGCGTTAGAACTCCTTTTTCTGGTTTCAGGTTCAGCCTGAAGCTTTTTACGTTTTGTATCCCTGGCCTATCTAGCAAATTTATAGGTAATAATCTATTTTGATGTTAAATTCTAGAAAATATTTTTCCTGAACCATTTGAGCAGTCGTATTCCAAAGTGCCTTCACACTAGCTTCAGTATAATTAGTTCCATCTCTTTTTTTCATGTTAAAACCATAATTTTCAAGAATTTTTGCTATGACTTGTTCAGAAGTATCCTTTTCCAACGTATAATTACGTGCGTCCGGAAACATTCTAAACTGTTCCCACGCAGACTTTTTTGTCTTCATTGTATTTCACGGTATACTTTGCTTAATTGTACTCTATTTCATTTATTGAATTATTTCCAAATCTTGTATTATTTATGTTGATAATACTTATTTGAATTTTTGAAACAGTTTTAATAATTTTTAGACAGTTGAATAAATAAATAAACAACTCAGTTTCCTTACAAAGATTTTATATTGAATTTTATCACTTAGTGATAGAATTTTATACACATAGATTTGATATATTAAACGTCAAAAAATTGCCGTGACAAGACAAAAAATTGCCAGTTCAAAACCTTCAAATTTTGTCAGTCATCAATTTACTCTAGTGAAATAGTCGGGGGTAATACCACAAGAGCTCAGATTTAGCCGGAAAAAATATCCTGCTAAATCTGAGCTCGCGTGGTATTTGGTAAGACAATCCCATGAATAAAAAACTCAATACAATTAAACTAAATTAAATTAAATTGATTCCATATGGAGGAATGAGTTTTCTTGGTATTTTCTGGAGTTGATTTTTCAATCTCCCTTACTATTTCTGCCTTGCAAATATTTCCAAATCTCGACATACTTTTTGGAATTGTTATATGCTGTTTAATTCATTTTGTTTTTGACATTTATAATTGTCAAATTGACGTGCATTGCTTGGTAAACAGACAGTACCTAAATGCTAGGGTTGCTACGGTAACGTAATTTATCCGATATTTTTATCCACTTGCAAACTCTCTTCCTTCCTATTTAGCCGACAGCAAACTACGATTTTTGTATTCACAAATGGGAATTATTATACATGAATGGGATTGTCAGTAGTAATACCCCTAGGGTCTTGATAATACCGAGATAATTTTGTCATAGAGAATGCTGAAAGCGTGTTGCTTGATAATAGCCCAAGGCCGCAGGCCGAGGGCTATTATCTTTGAGCAACACGCTTGAAGGATTCTCTACGACAAAATTTTGAGTATTTATCAAGACCCGAGGAGTATTCGATAAGATAATTTTTTACTTTGCAGATATCAAAAAATTGATTGTCAATCTGACGCTTAATACTTTTCAATACAAACTTTATTAGTTTTAATAAAAAATTATTCATTTTTACTTAAAACTACAGTTGTGAAAAGTACAATTTTATTGGTAAATTAATTGAATCGTAAGATGCAATACCAAATCTTTCCGACATTTTTAATCCAGTTGTCAGTTTGACGTTTAATTAATTTTTTTAAAAAATAAACACCAAACTAAAAACACCACATGTAGGGTATTATCGCAGTAATACAGCGGTGATTGGATGAAATTTGACACATGACTTGAAATCAAGTAATTTGATTGGTCACTATATCCAGTAAAAAATTATCATTTTAATACTCTTACGTAATGATCGAGTTGCCTTGAATTTATAATTTAGTCGTTGCGAAAAAGGCACTCGCTACGTTCGTGCCTTACATTTTCGAAACTCGTGCGCAAAAGTATAACTTCACGCACTTGTATCATAAATAACTCCTGATTCTCGACCGTCCTTGGGGTATGGTCGGTTGTGACACTTTTTTTTAAATTTCATCCTATTACTAATACAGCGTATTTATTGACAATATATTAGTATTTTCACGTAAACAAATGAAAAAATTACAATTCATGTCACTTTCTCCCAGCTAACTACTACTACTCGCAACATAAGAACTTACCTTGAAAATTAAATGTCCTAAGATATTGAGACCAACAGTGAAAAATTTGTGTTGGAAAAATTGTTTATGGATTTGTGTGTTCACACCACCAGGGTGAAAGGAATTTGATGTGATGTTGTATGGTTTTAATTTTTCAGCAAAAATATCTGAAGCTACCAATAAACAAAATTTCGACAATCTGTAGTCACCAAATGTTTGTTCCAAGTTTTTTCCAACAATAAAAAGATTTGAGAAAGCTGAGATGATTGGAGAGCTGCAAAATATTAATCGAGCTGAAGGGGAATTTTTCATCAGATCTAAAAAAATATGTTGTCAAATTAATACAATTATCTTCGCTAATTAATATTGTTATGATTCAATTCAGCAGCACAAAACTTTTGCTCTTCAGCTTGTCATGATTATATTTGCT
>CAJUYH010001650.1:35908-47019 GCA_910591685.1 Galerucella tenella
AAAGTGAAAGGCCGCTCGGCAAAGTTCGTAGATCAAGCCAGAGATTATTCTCGTAATTCTCCTCGCTCTATTCAAACTCAGCGTGAAATTGTGATTTAGCACCTCAAAAACACGCCCCCAATAATTTTCGGGTTGTTTTTGTCGATATTGTCAAGAAAGTTCTCAGGAATGAATTCCAGGTTCAGGTTCGGTGCACCAGGTGTCCGGGAGGCGTTCGCCGATGCCATATTTGAGAGCCCCACGGAGAAGAAGTTTGGGGCCAGGGTACGGCGCACCAGGTGTTCGTGGGGTCGTTTCCCACGCAAAATTCGGATTGAGTGGCCCAGAAAACCCCTTATAACGATTTTAGGCACGCATTTGTTTGTGTTTGGAAAACCCTCGGAGAAAACGTTCGGGCGCAGGTTCCGGTGCACCAGGTGATGGGAGGGTCGTTTTTGACGTGAAATTTTTTATCTAGCGCCTCAAAAAACACGCCTCCAATAATTTTCGGGTTGTTTTTATCAAGAAAGTTCTCAGGGATGACTTCCAGCTCCAGGTTCGGGTGCACCAGGTGTCCGGGGGGTGTTCGCTGATACCATATTTGAATTCAGCCACCCGAAAAACCCCCGAGCGCCGAGTTTTCCTCGTTCCTCTCGTGATTTTCTGGAGAGTCCCATGGAGATGAGGTTCATCTGCGTTCCTGAGCTCCGGGTGTTCAGGGGGTCAATTTAAACATCATAATAGTGATCAGCGACCTCGAAAACCCCCGATTACCCGATTTGAGCCAGTTCTGACTCTTATTTACAAAGTCTTTACATTTTCCAAAAGATGTATTTTTTGAATGCATTTTTGGCTGCAGCAATGCAAACTCCGATTTGTCAGAGGTACAAAGAAGGTACATTTTTTGAAAATTATTTTTGGAAGCGAATGCAAAAAACAGCATTTCGATCCGGGAAAAAATTCCGAACTTTTAGCCTTTTTAGTGCTTCATCGCCTCGACTACTAGCAAAGCTTGACTTCCGTTTTTCTCGGCTTATAATAACCATATTAGGAAATTTTTCCTCAAAATGTGTGGTTTTGGAGCCTTATCCTTCTATAATTTGAAAGGGAAGTTGAAATTAGTGAATATTAAATTATTTTTTTTACGTGGCACGGCTTTGCCGTCGTGCTTGAAAAATCGCGCGTGTTTTAAAGACCTTAATATCCACTTATACTTTAATATACTATTCTACTACTAGCCAAATTTGGAACAAAAATTGAAAAGAATCGACATTATACACTATTCCAATGCTAAAATATACTGGCGGTATTGCGTTCACAACACAACACCTTGAGTGTAAGATCTATACCTACTTATACACCACAGCACTCACAAACACGAGAAGCGTTTACCTCGTCGTCTGACTGACAAGTACACTGTCTGTTTTCGCTTCATAGATTATGAACGAACTCCTTGTCGCCAGTCATTTTCGGTTGAGCGCGAATTTAAAACTAATGGCATTTAAATTGAAATAATTTTATCTTGATAGGTAATTTCAAGGAGCATATATGTTAAAGACAATCTCCTGGGTATCCAAAATGATATTGCACACGTTTTTGTTGAACTACTATCTCTGGATTCTGAAAATATTTGAGTTAGTCCATTATTGACCTAGGGTAATAATAGAAAAAATCATTAACCACTTATAGAGAAATTCAACTTCCCAGTTTGCTAGAAGAAGCAATAATTATTGTCAACTTCACAGCTAGTATGGGAAAAATTAAATAATATACGTTCAAGAGAGCATACTCTCTCCACGGAACGCCCACTTTTCTAGACATTGTCTACATCTGTAGCTTCCTCTCATTCACTCACAGAATGGATATACGGAACGTAAGTATTTGCCTAATCTGTATATGTTTACCGATAACATAGTAATAACAGCAAAATAACGTGGAAACACAGAATTGAAGTATGGTCAAAACGTCTTTAAAGGAATCGAACCAAACACAAACAAAACTTAAGTACACATAGTGAGATACGAAGCAGAAATGAATAGTAACATCGCCAACAACAAGATTATATCATTTTTATCAAGAGAAGAATAACTTCATACAAAACAATATATCTACCAGCATTACTAACTTTTTTATTTTAATTTGTCGCTCCAACTGTTAAAGTTATTAGCAGCATAAGATACAGCGTATAAAACAAAAACCAAAATTACAATAGTGAGATATTGCAATATCGAATACGGTGCGGTATTAAGGGTCTACCTAAAATTTATTTGTAAATTAGAGCTATTCCCATTACTATAATTCAATAACGTAGCGCTGCGTTATGAAGGAAGTGACATAACCTGTCTATAGTAAAAACCAAATAAAGTTGCGTTTACGTCATCATTGTGAACATTTGCAGCGTTGTCAGATTGTTCACGAAATATGGAAATTAACAGAAAATAACTGAAGTAAACAAAAAACGTAAATGTAGAAAATTTCACAATATTATAAATGAAAACTAAAAAAATTTATGAATAGATTTCACAAAGTATGGAATTCTAGAATAAAAGTGGTGAGGTTATTACTGAGTTACCAAATCTTTTTTAGAAATAAATATAATAAAAATACAAGCAATAAAATGAAATATGTTCAATAATGAGCGTATTTTCAAAGACAAAAACTAACATTGAACAAATCAACTCATTGTTGTTTAAAAAAACAGTTTTGATTATAAATATTCGTCACAAGAAAATTTCATAAAGCACGTAACTATAACCTCAAAAATCGATGACACTACACAAGTAAAAAAGTCACAAACAACGCGGCAACATGACATTATTTCTGGCAATAATTGGAGGCTTCTTTATGAAAATTTTTAACACAAATTTTTACATCGAGGGACGTCTAACCCAATAAAGCTATATTGCTTATACATTATTTTGGTACAAAAGTGTTTTTATTGATTGGGTTATTTTTAGAACCGATTAATTAACAAATTTAAGTATATGCACTTTTCGATAGGAATGTAGCCACACATGCGATAGAAATACGACCTTGGTGACGTAAACGCAACTTTATTTGGTTTTTACATATTTCTGTGTATACTTATAATTTGAAAAAAAACCAAACAACCTCACTATTTGCATATTGAAACGCAAACCTCTACACAAACTAAACACCATCTAAACAATTAACACAATGATAAACAAAAACATCAACCTCAGAAATCCGATACGATTAGTTCTATTTTGTCAACTGCGCAGGACAATTATGTGCTGTAGTTACAATAACACTTAACGATATGTATCCGTAAATTATGCGAAGCGCTAGTTATTAGCGTTAGAGACGTAAAAAAGTGAATCGCGCATTAAATAAACGTCAAAATACCGCAAACGTAATTACCGCATATCATTTTTTAACAAGCAATATCTCTCTAATAACATATAAACCGGTGTCGTTGAAATGTCCTATTGTATTTTCAACGTCTATGTTTTCACCTAGAGTCTTCGCTTTATTCGCTGAAATGCTGTATAGTACTTCTTACTTGCAGCTTCATATTGTTTATACACGTTTAATATATGATTCGCACAAAGTCTTTTTAACAGGTTTCACATATTGGTGACTTGTGTGATGATATACAGGGTGTACCAATCTTACGATAAACTTCGGTATATGGGTTATTTTAAGGAATATCAAAAAATGTTATTAACAAAAATAGTAGATGTGTTAAAGGTCCATATTTTGAAATTATATCGAACTATACAGAGTGCTGCATAACTCCGTTACAAACCAAACATATGATTTTTCAAATGGGAACCCCTGTATATTATACCGAATTCGGATTGGTTACATTTTTTTGTAGCTTTTGCTTAGAGGTTTTGCCACGTTATACAGAGTCCTTCAAAAGATATGGACACGTTTATGTGAAAATTTTAGGTAAATCAACGCTTGTTGTACGTTGAAGAAAAAAATTGTATTTTGCCAAACAGAGTTTCGAAATATGATGCAATATCTCCGTATCCTATTAAATTTCAATTATATTCTTTCTTATATACAGGGTGAACGGAAACTCGAACCTGTCATTTTCTTTCTTATTTCAAATGGAACACCCTGTATTTTATAGCAAAAATAGAATTTTCGATTATGTAACTTTAGTTTTTGTCAAGCATTCCCTATACCCAAAGTTTACAAAAACAAAGTTATCTGGTAATATTTATTGTAAACTATTATTATTGACCTATTATGTGAAAGCAATAAACGTTGTATGTAACAAAAAATCCTAATTAATGATAAATTTTAATGAATAATTCATTCTAAACAAAACTAGCTACCAAAAGTATAATTCTAACCGTAATATTAAGCTGAAGGTTCAAAGTGTTCACCGTTAACATCAATGCAATGCTGTAAGAGTGGGCCCAACTCGGTCACACGATTTAACAAAAGTATATTAATTTTTTTCGGGTCTTGTGAGGAGTAAGGTTATAAAATCCCCGGCTATTAGGAATGATATGAAAAGGATAATTAGTGCGGCATTTCGATCTGCTAATGTTGATATGCTGAGAAATGTTAGAAAATCATTTGAACTATTCTGCAGCATTGCATTGATGTTAACGGTGAACATTTTGAACCTTCAGTTTAATATATTACGGTTGGGATTATACTCTTGATGGCTAGTTTTGTTTAGAATAAATTTATTATTAATTAGGATTTTTTGTTACATACAACGTTTAATGCTTTCACATGATGGGTCAGTAGTTATATTTTACAATAAATATTAAAAAATAACTGTGTTTTTATAAACCTTGGGTATAGGGAATACTTGACAAATGCTTGACACTGCATATTCTCCACAAGTTTATCATATTGGGGAGTGTACGAAGTAACTGCGATGCGAAAACAGGAAGTTAAGTGAGCGTCTGTTAAGCGGGAACGATTTTTGGTTTTTATTGCATTCATAGTTGAAAATGTTGATTCGCAAAGATAGGTAAAACCAACAAATGAAGTCAAATATAAAGCCACCTTTCTTAGGCATGGAAACTTTTCTTCGCAAATCACTTTCCAAAATTATGTACTACCAGATGCTCTAGTTTTAATTGAAGATGTCATGTCAATGACGGTTTTGTCTTTCCCTTGAAGATTTAGGTTCAACTCATTGAGTTTTTCTGTTATGTCACAAAGAAAGGCCAGCTTCCTGAGCCATTTTTCATCTTCAAGCTCAGGTATATTTTCTCCTTTTGATTGAACGAATGTCTTGATTTCTGGCAGTAATTGGCGAAATCTCTTCAAAAAGGCACCACGGCTAAGCCACCTAACATCTGTATGTAGCAAAAGGTCTGAGTGTTCGGCTTCTGTCTCTTCAAGAAGAGCTCGAAATTGACGCCATCGCAAACTTCTGGCTCGAATAAAATTAACTATTTTAAAAGCAATTTTCATAATAACATCTGATTCCAGAATTTTCAAGCACAAAACTTGCTGGTGTATGATGCAGTGATAGTTGGTGAAATATTTTCTGTTCAGTTTATTTTTACTCTCACGGGCTACCTAAATCGTCTTCGCGGTCGACCAGTAGACCGCGGTCGACCTCTCGACCATCCCTGCCATATACCGAAGTTTGTCGTAAGATTGGTACACCCTTTTATGTACGAGTTAAATGGCTATGACCCTGTCGCTAACGTGATATTTCCATATATATGAAGATAATAGTATTATGCTATTATAACTCCTCACAAATTTGGAAATTACCTTTTATAAAGTAGATCGTTCACTGAGAAGCAACATCTACTTCTCGTGCTATATGCCCCGACAGACAGTGAATTACACTGAGTTAAACGGGGTTAGTATTTTTTCACGATATAGCCAACCATTCTGGTTTGTTATTAGAAGGTACAATGTCACTTGTAGACGGATGTCTACTTTGTACTGATCAGGGGCAACTTAGTGTAATTCATTGTCTGTCGGGGCATATAACCTAAGAAGTAGATGTAGCTTCTCAGTGAACGGTCTACTCTGTGGAAGGTAATTTCCAAATTTGTAAGACATCATAATACACATAGATTCAAAAGTTTTGCATCACCCCAAATCTCCGAAAAAAAAAATGTGTTCATTATAAATGGATCAGAGATTAATCAAATAATTAGTTTCAATAAAAAAAACGTGTATATTTGTCAAAATTTTTTATTATCCAATAATAAACTTGCTTCAAACATAAAAAGTATTCTAAGATATTAAATAAATTAAGTGCAAATTGATTCTTTTTAAAGGAAAGGTTAAGTGAGAACCTGCATGGGAACTTTTAATAAAGAGTATTTCCACCTCTAGAATTTATGCAAGCTTGAAGTCGCCTGCCCATGCTGTTTACCAAATTATTGATATTCTGTTGAGGAATATTTCGCCATTCTTCTTGGGCCGCATGAACAAGCTCTTGTACACTCCTGGGTGGATTTCTGCGTGCTGCCACTGCTCTGGCAAGCATGCTCCAAGCTTGTTCTATGGGATTCATGTCAGGAGATAGGGCAGGCCAGTTCAAACGATTGATCCCTTCAGTTTCAAGATACTCATTTACAGCTCTGGTCCGATGAGGTCGGGCGTTATCGTCCATAAAAACGAAGGAATTGCCAACAGCTGCGCGCCATAGTCTCACGTGAGGATGTAGAATCTCTCTAAGATACCTATCACCAGTCATCGTTCCCTCCACATGAATCAATTCTGTGCTATTATTTAACATGATACCAGCCCAAAACATAGCACTTCCTCCTCTGAAATGCGGCACGGGGCGAGCATGGGCAGGCTGAGCAACTCTCGTTGGATCCCGCCACACACGTATTCGATGGCTATCTTGTACCAAACAAATCCTTGTCTCGTCGGAAAAAAACACCGAACTCCAAAATTCTTCAGGCAAGGCCGCGTATTCTTGAGTCCACTGTAGTCGGCGAACTCTGTGCTCAGGTTGTAGTCTGGGCACTCTTATTGGTCGGCGACACCTCAAACCTGTCGCAAGTATTCGTCTTCGTAATGTCGAGATCGATACTTGAACCCCCATCGCATGTCTCATATCTCTTTGGAGTGCTGGTATTCCCATGGTCGGGTTTCTTTGGATAGTTAAATGGATATAGCGGTTCTGCCGCTGATTAGTAACACGCCTTCTACCGCATCTAGGTATATCACGAAGAGAATTGGTCTGGAGATACCGGTTCCATACACGAGACACATCACTTTGCCAAACGCCAACTCTGTTTGCCACGAACCTTTGAGAATGACCTTCTTCAACTAAAGCCACTATTCTTGCACGGTCAATCTCACTTATGACTTGACGATTCATGTTTGCACTTAAAATCGTGAAAATCAAATGCCTTGAATGTTAAAATGATCGCACTAAAAATGTTATCTTACAAAAAAAACTAAAAAAATATGGAACATATTGAAATGGTAAACATTGATAAACAAGCCAACAAAAAATTGTTAGCACAAAAAAATTGCTTCGCATCCGAAGAAGGTGATGCAAAACTTTTGAATCTATGTGTAGTATAATCTACTATTATTTTGACTTCAAAACAGTGATATTCTTACTTGATGTGGTCTGCTCGATGTTGGTTGGTGCCAATGACTTACTGATAGGTCAAGCAATAGGTAAATATTTTTGACAAAAATCCTAGTAGAAAACGGATGATGCCATCATATAAAAGACATTGCGTAGTATCATTTTAATATGTTTTGGACACGCAAAAATATTGTTCAGTCTTTTTTTATAAACATTTGTAACGAAAAAAGTCTTATTTGGTTTTTTTCATATAGCGTGGAACGTACGGGAGCAATTTCAATGGTATGTATGGATAAATTGTAGATAATTAAAATACAAACAATATGAGGGGTCGAGCAAGTCAATCGGATAATCAGGAACCGAGAAAATCGGAAAAAGCCGGAAAATTCGTCATTTTTTTTGAAAATCCGCATCTCCGTCATTGGTACTTGGTACAAAAGAAGTCCTCCGTATGCCCTTTATATGCGCGAAGAGCAGACGCCAAGCAACGGTTATTTTTATCGCAATTGCAATTTTGATTTTTTCATTCTTTAATGTGTCTGGATGCGTTGTCGATTGACTGATTTTGAATTTGAAAAATGGTTTTGAAAAGTGTCAAGGTAAAGCAACAAAACCTATATTTTAGATTTGTAATAAAATAATGCGAAGTTGGCCAAGAGACCACTTGAAATGAACGACTACTCCGATAGCCAGCATGCTTGTATATCTTTGAAGTATGCCTCTACTTAATCCCCGCTATCCATCTACTCCGTTACTTTCCGGTGCTCGGTCATTTTCAGCGGTGTTCTCCAGCGTTTTTGACCGACATCACATTATTTCAATTGAAATCGAGAATCTACGTTTTATTCCTCTACGTCTATACTTCACAAAACCGTTTTAAAATTTAAAAGCGGACAATCGACCACGCTATTCTTGACATCATTCGCAACGTCACGTTACGCAAGCCTGCGAATGCTCCATTTGCGAATATTTCCTAAAAATTATGAGCACCCTTCGCAGAATCATACGAATGGTATCATTCCACTGCTTAAATACACTTGATAACGCAATTCAGCGTCAATAGAGGAGTTCAGTCTAAGGTCAGTGTGGCCAACAAAAAGTGGTTTTTCTGACAAGAATGACAGTTAATGTCTACCCATTGAAACATAAGATTTTTGCATGTTTTTTATCATTGCGAACATCTATATTGCTTTATTAAAATAATAAATACACCCCCGAAGCGTAAATCTTGGAATTTAAAATGACTTTTTAGCTGAATACACAGCACATCGGTGGCCAAAAATTCCAGGAACTCTTGGCATGTCACCATTTCATTTCTGTTATTCTGTCACTAGTTATGTCAAATGTCAGTGGAAAAAGTAATTAGAAGAATATAGATACAACTAACTAGAAATGCTACAAAAATCTAATCGAAAATGGACGTACACAATAGGGTATTTTCCTATGAGCGGAAAAAATTAAAAAAGAGTCGGAGCAGGTACTTTGTGGTACTATTATGCCAGAAATCAATATTTCACACAAATAAATTAAACCAGTGATTTTTTATTAACTTAACAAAAATGGTAATTTTCAAATATTTACTCAGCGCGGGAAAATATGTGAGTTTATTGTGACGTAAGAGGTCTCGCTGCTTGCTTGTTTCTTATAGGCCAGCTCAGGTGGGCGGCCGCAGGTCGAACCGATGGTTCCGATTCGGCTGGTCAGTGATCTTGTCGCTCGGGATGCGGTAGGCGGAGCGACAAGATCACTGACGTCATAAAAAATCAGCGCGTTTTGGCGCGCTATTTAAATATAAAATTTTTAAAGTTGGTTTTGGCAACTTTCCCGCTTAGTGAAAAATTTGAAAAAAATTTGGAGTACTTAACTGAGGCCAGACAATCTTCTAATGGTGTTTAAAAAAAATTGTCAAATACCCTATTAAACGAATATCAACAAAAATTAATATATAACTGACATTTGACATAACCAGTGACAGAATAACATAAATTAAATGGTGACATGGCAAGAGTTCCTGGAATTTTTGGCCACCGATGTGCTGTGTATTCAGATAAAAAGTCATTTTGAATTTCAAAATGTACGCTTCGGGGGTGTATTCATTATTTTAATAAAGCAATATAGATGTTCGCAATGATGAAAAACATGCAAAAATCTTATGTTTTAAGGGGTAGACATTAACAGTCATTCTTGTCAGAAAAACCACTTTTTGTTGGCCACACTGACCTTAGACTGAACTCCTCTATTGACGTTACAAATGACATTTTGTTATAATTTCGAGTGTGAATAGATAAGCTATCCAAAAATGTGCTAAGTTTATGATTTATTTTATGAAAATAAGATCTACCGTCAATATACCAAAATTAGGAGGCAAGCAAATGCGGGTCCGGTGAACTATAGGGACACACGAATTTCTTAGTGATTTTGCGAAAAATCGATAGTACTCACCTATTTTGAGGATTATCTGTCGAAAAATTTGCGGGTTATACACAATTTACAGAGAAAAATCCAATAAAAGATTTTTTTTCGCCACTTGAACCATCACTTTTGGACTAAATATTTTATACAAACAACCGCTTAAACGTATCACACTGAACGGGAAAGTGATGAACAACATGTTTTCTCGCTAATAATAACAACATCTCAGTGAGTTTCTTCATAATATTGTTTAAATTACCACTTTTATAAATATATATTTGACAGGCTACAAATTTGTATGGAAACAATTAAATCAAATGACAAATGACATAGAAGCTCTAGCGTAATGTGTGACATGGTTGCCAGCTGTAAACGATTACGTGAGAATCATGATATTTTTAAAATTATTAATTAATTCATTACATTCGAATTTCATCTTAGAAAGTATTGGATGAGAGGGATGAATGCATTGTAATGCACATCAATCTATTCAAGAAAAGGAAAAAAATATAATATTTGGATTCACCCTTCCCCTTCTAGAATAACTTAATGTGGATTACAAATAATTGGAGGCATTTGCCTTCCCATCAAGATATTCAAGAAGGGGAAGGGAATATAATAATTGGATTCACCCTTCCCCTTCTTGAATAACTTTATGTGGATTACAAAGTATTGGATATCTTTTGAGGGCAAGGCAAAAGCCTTGCCCTCAAAAGATATTCCAGAAGAGGAAGGGAATATAATAATTGGATTTACCCTTCCCCTTCTAGAATAATTAAGTTATTCTAGAAGGGGAAGGGTGAATCCAATTATTATATTCCCTTCCCCTTCTGGAATAACTTGATGTGGATTACAAAGTATTGGATATTTTTTGAGGGGAAGGCTGAATTACAATGATTATATATTTGTTTTCCCTTCTTCAAATACGCAATATAAGGATATCATCATATATAAAATGTGTTTATAATTTCATTTATGTTCTTGGGTTTGTCTTGAATGGATCTAACTAAAAATATAGTCTGATAGAATATTTAATTTCGTATCTTAATAGTCATGTAGCATGATTGTCGAGTAGTCGATTACAGCTGGCAACCACGCTATAAAGTATTGTATATGTTTTGTAGGTTACATATCTGTGTATGCGATTATCATTAAAATTATTTTTGTACAACTGTCATTAAAAGTGACACTTTTAATGATAGCA